>PVIY010002137.1:121843-133081 GCA_004026745.1 Myrmecophaga tridactyla
AAAAAAAAAAAAAAAAAAAAAAAAAAAAAAAAAAAAAAAAAAAAAAAAAAAAAAAAAAAAAAAAAAAAAAAAAAAAAAAAAAAAAAAAAAAAAAAAAACCTTAAAAATCAAAAGACCAAGAACAAATCGTAAAAAAAAAAATATTTACAACTGCCAACACAAAGTTATTTTTCTAATAAAGAACTCTCAGAAACTCATAGAAAATAATAAACCTTAAAAATGGGCAAAATACACAATTAGATGGTTTAAAGAAAAATAAATGAACATGGTTTAGCTTTTAAGCATTTGATATATTCAATCTCACTCACAATAAAAGAAATGCAATTAAAACCACCTACTATTTTTCATTTTTCAGGTTGGCAAGTTCTAAAAGTTTGATTACACACTCTGTTAAGGAAACTATGGGGAAAGAAGTATATACTCCTCCTTTGTTGGGAGTATCAAGTGGTATAACTTATATGGAGGACAATTTAGCAGTATGTACTAAAATGACAAATGCATATATCTTTTGACCCACTTCTAGGAATTTATCCTACATATGATCTTGCACATACATGAAATTACACATATACCAGGTTATTCACTGCAGCATTATTTATAAAAGCAGACAATTGGAAGCAAAACAAATGTTGATGATTAGGGGAACTGATTAAATAAATCATAAATTGTGGTACATCCATCAATAGAATACTGTGCGATTGAAAAAAATGAGGACTCTCTTGATGTATTTATGTCATTTAACTTTTACAGGAAAATATGATATACATTTGTATTTAATTATAAATTCATAAGTATCCCTGGAAGGATATCTAAGAAACTAACAACAGTGGTTATCTACAGGGGAAGGTTAAACTGGGAAGACAGGGAACAAAAATAGAATAAATAACTCTTACTATATTCCCTTCTAGACTTTCTGATTTTTGTATTGTAAAGAAATTATCCATTTATTAGAAATTTAGATAAAAAATTTTAGAAAGAAGAAAGCATTTATATTAGGTGTTAAGAAAATAGAAATGTCATAAAGAATGTGTAACTGTTCTTAAAAAACTACAGGGTACACAGGTGGTTCAGTGGGAGAATGCAGGAGACCTGGGTTCAATTCCAAGCCCATGCAACCCCCCCTCCCCCGCCCAAAAAAAAGAGTACAGTCAATCTGGTGGAACAGAATATCCACTTAAATGACAAACAACTTGAGAATTATCAAGAATAATAAAATATCATGGAACAGATTAAAAACATACATGATAAAACACATGGATTAAAAATAAATAATAGGGAGAACAAACGTTAAAATAAGTTTAGTAGATTGAAATGTTAGTGATCAATGAAAGGGAGGGGTAAGCAGTATGGTATGTATGAATTTTTTTCTGTTTTCTTTTTATTTCTATTTCTGAATTGATACAAATGTTCTAAAAATGATCATGATGATGCATATACAACTATGTGATGATATTGTGAATTACTGATTATATATCAAGTATGGAATAATCATATGGTAAGAATGTTCGTGTTTGTATGTTGTTATGTTGAATAAAAAGAAAACTGGAAAAAAAGCATACATGGTGAAAAAATGTGGAATAAGACGAAATTTGGGTAGGTTCCTAGAAGAAATGTTTGAGGCGCTACCATAAAGGAAGCAGAGGACATGAGTTTGTTGAAAGGAAAACGAAGAAAGTAGGATGGCTAATAGTACAGGCCATAGTGCAGAGTATGATTGGCAAAATTCTTTGCTAGAATGCAAATGGATCTGTATCACAGCTATTGCAGAAGCCATTATCGGTTCTGGAATGGTTCTGTAAATAAAAAAAAGTAGGAACTTCATTTTTCCCCTTGATATTCGGATAACACTAGTTCTAAATATTTAGTGTAATTCTTACATGGGTATGGAAAAAAGGCGAAACTTTTCACCAAATTAAAACTGGCTTGATGGAAAAGCAACTTTTGTGCTTTTTCTTTTTAATTAGAGAAGTTGTAGGTTTACAGAAAAAATAATGCAGAAAACAGAGAGTTCCCATATAACCTCACTTTTCCCTATTATTAACACATTGCATTAGTGTGGTAGCTTTGTTACACTGATGAAAGTATATTGCTATAATTGTACTATTAACTATAATCCATAGTTTTCATTAGAGTTCAATGTGTTGTATAGTCCTATGTTGTTCTTTTTAAAATTTTTATTCTAGAAACATACATATAACCTAAAATTTCCCCCTTTTAATCATATTCAAATATATAATTCAGTGCTGTTAATTATATTCACAATGCTATGCTACCATCAACACCATTCATTATTAAAACTTTCCCAACATCTCAAAGTGAAACTATACCAATTAGACATTAACTCCTCTCCCCACCACAACCTTGGCCCTTGATAACCTGTATTCTCGTTTATGACTCTACGAATTTGCTTATTCAAATGATTTCCTATCAGTGAGATCATACCATAGTTGTCGTTCTGTGTCTGAATTATTTCTCTCATTATGATGTCTTCTAGGTTCATCCACATTGTCACATGTATGAGAACTTGATTTCTTTTTGCAGCTGAACTATATCCCATTGTGTGTATATACCACATTTTGTTTATCCCTTCATCAGTTGATGGACATTTGGGTTGCTTCCATATTTGGGGAATTATGAGTAATGCTGCTATGAACATCAGTGTGAAAATATCTGTCAGAGTCCCTGCTTTCAATTCTTTTGGGTATATACCTAGAAATGGGATTGCGGGGTCACACAGTAATTCTATATTTAAGTTTCTGAGGAACTGACAAGCTGTTTTACACAGTAGCTGTACCATTTTACATTACCACCAACAATGAACAAGTGTTCCTATTTCTCCACATCCTCTCCAATGCTTTTTATTCTCTTTCATTTTTTTAACTTAAATAATGGCAACTCTAATGGGTGTAAAATGGTATCTCATTGCGGTTTTGATATGCATTTCCCTAATAGCTAATGATGTTCGGCATCTTTTTGAGTGTCATTTGTGCATTTTTATGGCCACTTTTTAGGAAGTTAATGCTTTTGGCTAAAGTCTATTCCCATTTGATTAAAGTATTTTGGATTTCACAAGAAAAAGTTAACAATTTCCTTTTCTTTGTTTTCGTAGAGTTTGAAAATTTTGCGGAATATGAAAAAGAGTAAGTTTCTTTACACTTATTTTTAGGATCTATACGCCACTTTCACAATTTACGTGTTTTTTTTTTCTTATATAACCACCCTGTGAAATATCAACAGTGTTATTCCTAAACAGAGCCTCCCTAGGGTGCTATGAATCAACATTCACACTCAAGTCTTGTACTTTGCTGGATTCTACAATGCTAATATTGGGTAGGGAGTAAGAGGAGGGAAAAATTCTTGTTTAATAGACAGGAATAATAATTAGTACGATGTTTGGCAATTTCTACCCATCCTAAGATACTGTTTTATAGGCATGGTATTTATGTTACCCACCAGTCTAACTGCGGATGAATTTTCTTTGAAAAGTCACAGCAAAGCATACTGTGAAACAAATGTGTTGATTTTATGAAATAAGCATTGACACGTTTCAATTTTTACCAAGTATTACCAGCAATAAAAATCTGTTGCTTACTATTTTTGCTATATTTTAATGAAAATAAACTCCACGGACTCCTCAACTGTGAAAAATTGATTAACTTAGAAATACAACTACAAAGTATATAAAACCTGAAAATACAGTTTTCATAAATTTGATTCATTTAGTTAATCATGAAGAACTCATGAGGTATTTGGTATTATACTGGTGTGATAGGGGCAAAAAGTACTGAAAAAACTAGATTTAGGGTATAGTCTAAATAAGAAGGTTTATAGCTGAATTTTAATCTTTTCTTCTGGATTTTCATTCTCCCTCTTTATCCATAAACTCCAGATTCTTGAGCTACTCTACTATCATTGCTATCACATCAGATCTCTGAAATGAAATGATTCCTCACTATGATGGCTAAAGTATTGTTGGAAAATATACCCTTTCCCCTAAGGTCAGTCAAAAGAGAATTTTAAAAATTCAAAGGGAAATTATAGTAGGAAACAGTAAATAAAACAGCCAGAGGCAAAGAAATGAGTTACTTGAACAGCCAGCCAAAGATTGGTTTGACCAGTTTAGCTTATGAAACACCCAGCTCTCTTTCTGTGGCTGTAACCCTTCCAGGGGATATGGAAAAAATTAAAAAACAGAAAATTTAGGTAGATTTGGGTTGTCACAGCTTTAAAATATGGGGGGACTTTCAGAGACTCCCAGTCTTATCTCTAGGTAAGAGGCCAGGTTATTCTCTGGTTCTATGCTGTGCTCTTTCCCTTTTTCTCAGCTGCCTGGATCTTCTGATCTTTGCTCTCAAATGAAGAACAATATCTGGCCCCCAAAATTGATCTTGGGACTTTAGGCTGATCTGTCTGTACTTGTATATATATGTCTTCTGCCTCTTCTAGATGGTTTGTGACTTAATAATTCTATACAGTCTCCCTTTAGCCTGGTCTGTGGTCTCCTACTTTTAATGAAATTAGAATACTTCATCTGTTATTTTAAGCTAGCATCTAGATTTAATGCCTGTCTTTCATTCACCAATCCATTCATTTTTCATTCACAATTCACTGATTGTCTTTTATGTGCCAGACATTCTGCAAGGGATTGGGTATATGTTGGTGAACTGAACAGATATAGGCCCTGCCACAGTGGAGCTTAAGTCTAGTGAGGAATTTAGACCTCAAGCAAGTAAATTCACAAATACATACATAATAACACATTGTGATAAATGCTATGAAGGAAACCAAGAAGGTAATTATGAGAGAGAATAACAAAGAGGACCCACTTTAGAATGAGTGGTCCAGGAAGCCTTCTCTAAGGAAGTGGCAATTAAAATGTGAGACATAAAGGAGGAGCCAGACAGGTGAAACGAGAGAAGAGCACTCCAGATACAGGAATCAACATACACAAAAGCTCTCAGGTATGAAAGAGTTTGGTATGTTGTAGGAACTCAGAGGAAGTCAGCATATCTGCAGGGTACTAAATAAAGTGAAGAGAGGAGTAAGGTTAGGTTGGAAATGTAGCAGGGAGGGAAGAGTTAGATCCTTATGGGTCAAATTATAGTTTAGAGTTTATCTTAATTGCAACAGGAAGCCATAGAAGGGTTTAAGCAGAGATGCTATATGACCTGTTTCTTAAAAACATTGTTCTGGGTGCTATGTGGAGAACGAATTATAGAGTGATAAGAGTGGAAGCTGTCAGCCATAATGTCTGAATCCAACTTTTGGAAGTTGCTCAGAACTCCTTCACTTGCAAGTGACAAAAACCTCACCTTAAGCCCTGGTTTAAGTAGAAAAGAGTTTACTGCTTTACAACCAAGGATTCAAACAATGTAATTAGGACCTAATCTCTTATTCCATATCTCTTGGCTTTGTTTCACTCTGAGTTAGCTTATTAATAGCCAGGGCTTTTATAAAATTTCAGACTTACAATGGGAAAGAAAATACCTCTTTCCTGGTTATTCTATCAGAAGTCCTATGACTACGGTTGCCCGCGCCTGATTGTCTTAGCTTGGTTCATTTGCCATCTCTGAATCAATTATTACTAATGTATTCAAGGCTCTGATTAAGTCAGGACAGTGTCATACCTAATATTTAACAAGTATTTTTCGTGGACATCAACCAATAAGGAATGAGATCAGCCCTAAACAGACAAGATGACCATGCCAATGTCATAGTTCTTTGATCTAAGGATGGAATTAGCTCTACTGGAAGCATGGAAACTTAGAATTGGGGAGGGGTGGTTTCCAGGAGGAAAATTCAAGTTCTATTATCAAAAGAAGGGGGAATGGATGCTGGGCAAGCAGCATAAAAATAAGACAAACCAATATGTAAAACAGAAATCACCCTGACATGTGTGTGAAAAACCTTTACCTCCTTTAGTACAAACACAATATTCCATTTTGGGACAATTGTTTTCATTCTAAGGGATATATACAACTCTCTGCAGTATAGAGATGATTGATGATTCACCTATACCCACTTTTTATTCATGTCTGTATCCTCAGTGCCTAACCCTATGCTTGGCACAAAGTAAGTATTCAATAAATATATTTTTTATTTGAATCTGATTGAGATTCACTATGTAAAGTAGTGACTCACTACTCAATTACCTACAGGAAGAGAGAAGAGTGAATTTCTAAAATTCTACCGTTATGTGTGCATGGTTATGTATACAACAACACACTGCACCACACACAAACACATATATGCAACCCTCATACTTTATTCTGAAAACATGATAATAATAATAATAATTTCCTTCCATTTATGTGCTGTTTCTTAGAAAGTTTATACAAACTGGAAATTTTCTTTTTTTCACTGCTAGATCATACATATGTAAAATATGGCTGAGTATTCACAGGATTGTTTTCAAAATGGGACAGAAACTGGCGCGAGTATTTTAAGGGGTTGGGAAGAGGGATATATTTTTATTCTTAACAATACGTGGTTAAAATAGCAAAACAAAGCAACGGAACAATGTTTTCAGGAGTTTGGAATTATCTATAATGGGGAAAATGTGGGCTGGAGAGTAGAGGATAGTGTAAGAAAAGTCATAGGTTGCCCATAGATGAATTAAGAAAAAATGGTTTAAGAGTATTGAGAGGTCAGAGTGAAAAATAAGATGAAGTCCAAGCCAAAATGTGAATCCTAAAGTTCATGATATAATAGCTCTTATTCATGAATCCTTTGGCAATTCCATTGGGTACTAGGCTTTACTATACAATCTGTTTGCAAAGAAAATAAACCATTAAATCACACATACACATATGAGATTATAGTTTCAATCCATCCGTAAGCACCTATATTTTGTTATATTTGATAATGATTTAATTTGGAAGAATTAATTACTCTGGAGGAAATATTTAATCTCGATAATTATGTGATCTGATAAACAGTAATCTGAATTTGTTTTCATTCTTTCCCTGAAGTTTATTTTTCATTTGATTCATTTGATTCTAGGTATCTGGAATTCTTCCCCACCAAGCAAACCTGCAGAATCCATTAAGTCAAATAACTCCAGCTCCATTCTGAATTTTGGTATGTGCGCAGTTTTCCAGCACAGTTAAAAAAAATGTTTGTCTAAAATATTCATTTACAATATAGGAGATACAACTTTAAATATGATATAGAGTCACATGTACAGGTCCTTATAATTATATTCTTTCCATGTAATTTATCTTTATTCCTTTGATCTCTTAACTACCTGTTAACGTCTAATGTAGGATTGAATTGCTTAATGTATATGGAAAATAAAGCTGGGTCACCCTATCTCCTATAACTCACCAATAAAAGCCAAAGCACCATTTTGACAGTTTAAAGGAGTTGCTCACCCAATTATTAAGCTTTAAACTTAAACTGATGCTTTTATATTATTTTAAGCATTCTATTATTCTGATACATATTCATGATACTATTTAATATACTACTAGGTACTATAATTTAGTTTAAGAAGTGTAGCAATTAATCTATGATTTTACTACTACTAATTATTATTACTAACCAAAAAGCAGATCCCCTGAAAGGCGTGGACCACAACTTGGGTTCTGCTGCTGGGATGCCTTTATTTGTATAGTCACAATTGGGTTGTTGCCACATCCAGAGTGCAGCTGGTAGGAAGATAAAAGAAAAACATGAGGCAGTATGGCCTCTTTCTCTTCCTCCTCTGTTCTTAAGGAATTGGCCTGGAAGAGGCACGGCTGCTCCAATTCCCTTGAAAAGAACAGACACGTGGCTCTATCTAATTTGTAAGGGAGACTGGGAAATGCAATATTGCAGTTGCCCAGTTTCAATTCTATTCCTCAGGAGGGAAGCAGGGCAAGATTTTAGAGGACAGGTAAGCCACATCTGAGTTCAAGTGTCTTATCTCACCTCGTAATTCTTATGAAATAATTTAGCTCACAAAATTCACAAAGAAATTGAATGACCTCCGAAGAGCACCCAACTTTGCCTGGAACACAAATGTTCCATGCTTCCTATTCAAAAAATCAGTAAAACCACTTGAGGAATGAATGGCCCACCTAACTTTAAAACTGATTCTGAAATCTAATATTAGAATAAAATATTGAGAGAACTGCTTCTATGTTACTTCTTCTCAGATATACCTAGATTTGAACATTTTACTAACTTAAAAGAGCAGCACAATTTTTTTTCATTGGCTCCTTTTAATAAAGGAAGTAATATAAATTGTAAAGATATCTTACTCAAAATTTTTAATTTTGGGGTGGGCCACGGTGGCTCAGCAGGCAGCGTTCTCACCTGCCATGCCGGAGACCCAGGTTCGATTCCTGGTGCCTGCCCAAGCAAAAAAATAAAATAAAATTTAATTTTGAACGAAAAAGAATTGTGATTATTAATAAACATTTTAATTTTCCCTGAATTAGCACACATGCAAAAAAAAAAAAAGGTAGCTTACTGCTGTCCTAAACTATTGATAATTGAAATGAGAGAGACTCAATGTACGCATCCTCAAATTTCACATACTCAGTACTTGTATATGTCCTTATTTCTATTCCCAGCTCACCTTGGTTATAATCAAGCCATCTGGACAGATGGGATGATTTTGTGACTACTTTGTGAAACTATTTAACCTGAAATATTTTTCCTTCTATCTTCTTTCTTATTATTCAGAGAAGTAAAATGTACACGGACCAGGCAGTGCTCCCCACCCTAAATTGTATACTACCACCATTAATAAATTTAACTTTAGTGGGTTTCTTTTACCTTCTTTTCTTTTTCCCTTCCTTACTTTCCATCCCGTCCAGTTCTGGTATAGCTTTTTTTTAGGTTCAGATTTAAACAACTGAGTAGTAACTATGTGCCAAGCATTGTGCCGAGTGCTCATTTGATTCTTACATCAATTCTGTAAGGCAGATAACACCCACATTTTGTGAAGTGATAAAATTAAAGGATTAGGAGCATCTTTGTGTTTTCCATTTTCTGTTCTCCCTTTGTGTTTCATAACTTTCTTTGCTCAGTTTGAGCCCCTAAAGTTGCTAAATATAAGAGTAACTTGGAAATATACTTCCATCATAAAAGATCATATATTGCTGAAATGATAAAGAACCAATTTTGTCAGTATGAAAATCTTTTAAAAGACCCAGAAATAGCCTTCATAGGTTGTGGAAAATTTCCTCATTTTCCTTCCTTGGGGGCAGAGGAGGGGGAAATAAAAAATTGAAGGCGAGATGTAAAAATGATTAACTACTTAGAGTTTTTCAGTATTATTACTTTATTTTTTCTATGTTTTTCAAACACAATTTCTTAGTAAATTAGGGACTTTCTGGGCTAACCTTGAGGGATAACTGTATTTATTTAACACAATAATTTTATAAAATAATGCTGCTTATTTTCCTGAAATTGATATTTTCTGGTTCTATTTTTTTTGATGGGTGGGTGGTAGGTGGAAAGACAAAGATATTATCGAAGTCGATCATAACCAGGGTTCTTCATCTGTTTATTACTATTATTAAATGTAGAAGTATTCTACAAATTTAAAGTGTTTACTAATGTTTTATTGTTTATCATTTAAGCTTTAAATGAATTAGTATAATGTCTTTACAATCTATTATGTTTATTAAAGATGTTTCCTAATCTTTTGAAAACTCCATGTTTGCATATACTACAATACTCTCTAATACTTAAATATTCATTTCTGTATAAAAAGCTTTTCTTGTTTCATTCAATTTTATTTTTATTTCCAGGTTTTGCAAATCGATTTTCAAAACCCAAAGGACCAAGGAACCCACCACCTACTTGGAATATTTAATACAATTTTGTACTTACATGAATAATTACAAGTTATCTGCACATAAAACTACTAGAATACTGCTAGCTAAAATAAGTGTATGCTATATTCATAATATCAACAGTGAAAATATACTAATGTGTTGAATACTTTTAAAAAGAAGAGCAATATGCAAATAAATGCCAGAAATTTTCATCTCATTTGCATTGGGTGAGATATTGCAAGTAAAAATTTGTTATTTGTGCCTTTGTAGAGAGTACTTTATGAGAAACACACACCATTTTAGAATGGATTTATTTTTCATTTTTGGAAAAAAGTTTTTTTTTCTATTTCACTTTTCTACATAAGCATAAAATTTTAAAGTTTTGGAAGCATTGGATCTCAAGTATTACATTTCCACATTGTCAGAACTGACTCTAAAAAGTGTTTTAAAAATCTTGCCTTGCTGCTGTGACAATGACTATTCCTAGGAGTTATTTTTGCCTAAATGGAGTACACTTTGTGCATTATTTTCAAATGCTGTGGGAAATTAGAAGAAAGAAAAGAAGTTATATTTAAGAGAATAAAATATGCAAACATTACAGTAATAATTTCTATTTGGATATAGCAACTAACCATAAAATGTTCTTAAGCAAATATAGCAGTAATCATTTTTAAATTTGGATATAGCAACTAACCATAAAAGGTTCTTAAACTACATTCCTGGTAAGGTTTAACCAAAATTATGAATAACCAATTCTAGAAGAGTAACCAATGAAATTGTTATCTTTTGGTAGCATTTCTTCATTTGAAAGTCCTATATAAACATACGCAATTTATATGCAACCAATTAGTGGAACTGCCAATTAAAAAATACATTTCTAGGTACACTACTACCAGGAGCAACTAATTGATGGTGGGGGGGAGGAGGGACAAGTGATAAGGGGTAGTGTTGATTTGATATTTGGTGATACTGTCTTTGTCAGTTCTTTGTCGCTGTTCTAGTTTGCTAGCTGCCGGAATGCAACACACCAGAGACGGATTGGCTTTTAATAAAAGGGGATTTATTTTGTTGGTTCTTCAGAGGAAAGGCAGCTAACTTTCCACTGAGGCTCTTTCTTACGTGGAAAGGCACAGGATGGTCTCTGCTGGTCTTCTCTCCAGGCCCTTGGGTTCCAACAACTTTCCCCGGGGTGACTTCTTTCTCCATCTCCAAAGGCCTGGGCTGAGCTGCAAGTGCTGAGATGAGGAATGCTGAGCTGCTTAGGCTGTGCTACGTTGCATTCTCTCATTTAAGCACCAGCCCGCCTCTTTCCAAATCAACCTCGGGGAACATCAAGGAGACCACCTCTGGGCTCCACTCTCTCCAGGCATCAGGGCCACCCCTGGGCTCTCTGCCATTTCTGGGGCACACGCTCAACCCCTCCACATGGTGGCAGCCAGGCTCTCCCAGTCCCCCAAGGAGCGTGCTA
>PVIY010002138.1:0-132725 GCA_004026745.1 Myrmecophaga tridactyla
TAGGGCGCCCACTTACACACAGCTCATTGCAACTCCCAGGGGCTCGGTGTTCATTACCTTTTATCACTGTGTGATTTTCATTCACTTAATAGGTGCTGCATCCTCAGACACTGAATCCATATCCCACTGAGGAAGGCGGGGGAAGAATCAAGAGTATAGAACAAATGAAGTACCAGAGGAAATTTTTTCAAAGATTATTTTATACGAGTATAACATATACCTGGAAAAATGAATATCATAGTTTTAATGAACTGTGAAAAAATGAAGATATTCTGTCACCAGAACCCAGTCCTAAAAATAGAACATGACCAGCCACTGAATTTCCTTGTGCACCCGAATCTAATCACCAGTCCCTTCCCCACAATTCAGTACCCACAGTTCAAACAACATAGATTAACTTTGTCATCTATTTATGGTGATTCTTTTCTATTCAGTGTAACATGTCCTATCTTCATCATTTAATACGTACACTTCAGTGATGTTAATTATATTCACAATTTGACTTTGAATAAATAGAAACATACAATGCATATTATGTTGAGAGGCTGACTATTTACATTTAAACAATACCAGTGTTCCTAAAAGCTCCATCTACGAATTCATTTAACAACTCTTTGGCCAAAGTTGGGTCATGTGGAGCAGATGTTTCTGATTACTTCAGGGAGTTCAGAAAGACTGAGGGATTTCAATGACTGCCCAGAAAGAAAGGACCAACACACAAATTTTCAAAAATGCTGGCAAGGAGGTCACAACAAATAAATGGGAAAGAGCAGGGGTGCAACGTGAGCGTGTGGTGGAGGTAGGGACTGACAGAAATGACACATAGCCATCAGAGTTAGTGGGAAATGGTCGAAACGTGGAAAATGGTGACAAAATACATTTGGCTTACCCAGATAACAGGGAATGCTGGCTATACTACAGCATGTTAAGGCTGGTGGCAGAAGTGAAACAAATATTACAAAAGGATGGCTGGAGAAGAAGAAGGGTACAGAGGCATCTGGAGGGGAGGCTGAGATGATGCTCAGAATGATGAATAGGTTCCCCATGATAGTAAACAGGAGCCTGGACAGACAGTTGTGAGACAATGGACTTCCTTTCTGGGATCTCAGAAAGTGCCAGGAGGAGAAATAGTAGAAGTCTTGTTGGTTTCCTGATTTCCTGTAAAGGAAGTGTCTGCCAACAGTGTGGTAGAAGCAACAGTAAATTAAGCACCCATATCCAAGAATGTTCCTTGTTGTAGCATGGATCAGAACTTTATTCCTTTTCATGTCATTTCAGTATTCCAACTTATGGATACACCATATTGTGTTAATCCATTTATCTGTGGTTGGACTCTTAGTTCTTTCCATCTTTGTGCACTAAACATATTCACAGAAACAGAAAGGGTCTGCAGAGAAGGATAATTGGGTGTTTTTGTTTAATAGGTAAGAGTTTCTGTTTTAAATTATGAAAAAGATGGAGTAATAGAAGGTTGTGATAGTAGCACAACATTGTAAAAATAATTGATATCAGGGAATTGTGCACTTAAACTTGGTTACAATTTAAGACTTCACGTTGAATATATGTATTTTACTACATTAAAATAACTAATGTAAAATTTAATTAATAAAGCAAGTGCAAAACAAATCTAATAACTATCCCAGAAAGCTTTGCTTAAATACAATGTTGTTGAGATTATAATCAGATCTTTAATGACAATCCTAGCAATCTATTTAACAATGGACAAATGGAATCTCATCAAAATTAAAGACTTTTGCACCTCAAAGTACTTTAAAATAACAATCTACAAAATGGAAGAAAATATTAGGAAAGCACTTATTAAGTAAGTGTTTAACATGCAGAACACATAAGGAAATCTTCCAACTCAACAATAAAAATACAAACAACCCAATTAAAAGATGGTCAAAGGGAAAGAGAAGCTCTGAGTTCCAAAATATAGTTAATGCATCCTCAATAAAGACTTGGATTCATTGTTTTTCCAATATATTTGGGATCTGCATGGCCAGTTTAGTGCTTGGACTACATGTGTGTTAGTAAAACAGACTATGATGCTGACAGCTGAGCTATTGACAATGTTACCACTGTATATCAGTTCTGTAAGTCAGATGTGATTTCCCATTTGGAGAAAGAAGAGGTACTGTACAGTGTATGATTAAGACTTCTCTAAGGCCAGAGCCTTGTCAATCTCCAGGAATCTGTGCTGCATTACCAAAAGAGGACGTTCAATGAATGAGCAGATCCTTGGAAATATCAATGAAAGATTTCCTTAGTTGAGTGATATTCTCTGAAATACAGGAATGAGAAATGATAATGCAACATCAAAGCTCCAAACTGAATGAATATGTGCCAAGTCACAAGCCCTATGTCAGGAAACAGTTTGATAAAGTCTTCAGTGACCTGTCATCCTTCAATCATCATAAGAATGTTCCCACTAGAAGTAAATCATTTGACCATCAACTACGTAGGAAAGCCTTCAGAAGAACTTGTGTCCTTACTCAAAATGAGAGTATTCTCACTGGAAAGAAACCATATGCCTTCCATCCATCTATGAAAGCCCTTGGCCAGTCTTCTAACAGATGTCTAAAATAAATCACTGGGGGGAAATCCTGTGAATGGCATCTGTGTGGGAAAACTCTGATTAATCCTTCTACTACTTGTACAATATGAGAAAACCCACAATGAAGGGAAGCATATAGGTGTCTTCTATATGGAACAGCTGTCAGCTTACTGTCTTCCCGTAGATGGCATGCATAAACCCACAATTGGAATGAAACAATACGAATGCTAGATACATGGGAAACACTGCACTAATTGTTCTCACCTTAGATGATACCAGAGAAAAACCATATGTATGTCACATGTGTGGGAATGCATTCAATACATATTTTGACCTTAGATGACATGTGACAACCCACTTTAAATGTTATGAATATTGAAGTGACTTCAGTCCCATCTCTAACCATAAACAAGTAAAAGAACCCTTACAAGGTTTGTCCATGAAATAAGTGTGTAAATGTCTTTACCTAAAATTTATCCTTAAACAATATAATGGTAGTACACACTGAGGAACCTTACACCTAAAGTAACCTCGGGGAGACACATCTCATCTCTAGCCTTGGTGTGTACAAGAACAAATCAGCGTAGGAATAGAACCTGAAACAACCATATACAGACAGGAAACTCTTCAGCATAAGAGAGACTCCAAGGGAACAACAGATGATATTTTCTTCTGGAGAAGTTATTCAATGATAAAAACATGAATTTTTTTTCCTTATAGAGCAATCTTTCTAAAATATGTGAGGGTTTACACTGTATAAAACACTGTGTATGTGATGAATAGAAGAAATTTTGCAATGTGACTTCAAGTCTGTTAAATTCAAGGGGGGGAAACATTCCCTAACTCATTCTATGAAGCCAACATCAGTCTCCTACCAAAGCCAGGTAAAGATGCCACAAGAAAAGATAACTACAGTCTAATATCTTTTATGAACATAGATGCAAATATCTTCAAGAAAATACTAGCAAACTGAAAACAACAGGACGTTAAAATAATTATACACCATAATCAAATAGGATTTATCCCTGGTATGTAAACGGGTTCGATATAAGAAAATCAATGAATGTAATATACCACATTAATAGCATGAAGGAAAAAATGCATGATTATCTCATTTGATGCAGAAAATGATTTTGCCTAAATATAACAGCTTTTCTTTATAAAAATACTTAGAACACTAGGAATGGAAGGAAATTTCCTCAACATAATAAAGGACATATATGAAAACTCAACAGCTAATATCCCCTTTAAAGGTGGAAAGCTTTCCCTGTAAGAATAGGAATAAGAAAAGGATGCCCACTGTCATCCCTTTTTATTGAACAGCGTACTAGAATATCTTGCTAGAACAATTAGGTCAGAAAAATAAATTTAAAAAATCCAAATTGGAAAGGGGAAAGTAAAAACAATATCTATTTGCAGATGACATGATCCTATATACAGTAAACCCTGAAAAATCCACAATAAAACTACTAGAGCTAATAAATGAATTCAGCAAAGTGACTTGGCACAAGCTCAAGATCCAAAGAGCAGCGATGTTTCTACATAGAAGCAGTGATGAAATCAAGAAAAACAATCCATTCACAATAGGATTAAAATAATTAAATATCTTTGGATATATCTAACCAAGGATGTAAAGGACTTATACACAGAAAACTACTAAACACTGCTAAAAAGAAATTAAAGAAGAACTAAATAAATGAGAGGGCTTTCTACGTTCATGGGCTGGAAGACTACATATTGTTAAAATATCAATATTCCCCAAAGCACTTTAATTATTCTATGCAGTTGCAATCACAATTCTAACAAGCTTCTTTGCAGAAATGGAAAGCCAATCATCAAATGTATATGAAAAGGTAAGGGGGTTGAATAGCTAAAACCAACTTTAAAAAGAAGAATGAAGTTGGAGGACTCACAATTTCCAACCTTCAAATGTGTTACAAAGCCACGGTAATCAGAACAGGATGGTACAGCACACATGTGTAGGCCAATAGAATGGAATTGAGAGCTCAGACATCAGCCCTCACACTTATGGCCAACTTACTTTGAACGAGCGGGCAAACACCACTCAAGTGGAAAAGAATGGTCTCTTCAACAAATAGTTCTGGGAAAACTGGATTCCATATGCAAAAAAAATGACAGCTACCCTAATATTAAAAAATCAACTCAAACTGTACCAAACACCATAATTTAAGAGCTAATATTAAACTCCTAGAAGAAAACTTATGAAAGCATTTTCTGGACCTTAGCACATGCAACAAAAGATAAAAATAGATAAATAGGACTTAATCAGAATTAAAAATGTTTTCACCTCAAAGCCTTTGTCATGAAAATAACACAACAACCTATACAATGGAAGGAAATATTTAGAAACCACATATCTGATAAAGGTATAATAATCAGAATATATACAGAAATCCTTCAACTTAACAACAAAAAGAGAAAAAAACTATTAAAAATGGGCAAAAGACGTGAATCTAACCCAGGTCTCTGGCATGGCAGGCAAGAACTCTGCCACTGAGCCACCATTGCACCACCTCTATCCATTATTTTTAAGAAAAAAATGTTTTTCTGCTTCCTTATTGGTAATAATTCACTTTTTATATGTATCACCATCTTGTTTTCTTATTGTTCCATTTTGACTTTTATGGTCAGATTATTTTTAAAAAAGTATCATCCTTTTGAAAAGTATCATCATCTCTGTCACATTTGGAAGACATTCATCTTTTTCAGTCAAATAAGAAGAGCTTTTAATTTTTCATCAATATATTCGAATCAATAAACATTTACACATTATAACAATATAATTTGTCTGCAAAATGTAATTATACCTAGACTAATAATGTCCTCACTTCCACCTTATTCATTTGCCCAAAGCAAATTAAACACTCTCAGCCTAGCCTAGAATAAAAAGTGGATAAATAGATTCCACCTGTTGATAGGGAAATTGTACCATCAAAATGAAAACATATAGATAGAGAGGAAGGTGAAAACGGAACCACCTCTGAAAACAGTCTACCCCATGAAATATTCAAAAGTTAATACCCACAATTGGGTGAGCCACATCTTCTTGGAGATAACCTAATCAGGTTTCTAACCTATAGAACTGAATAGGGATTATAAGAAATGGTTGCTCCCACGAGATTGATTAGTATTAAAATATGGCTTTTCTAGAGTACTCAAATCTTTTCAAACTGGCCACTGAGGGAATATTATTCACCCACTGAAAAGAATGAAATATTGATATTTGTTCCAATATTGGTTGACCTTGAGGCTCTCATGTTGAGTGAAATGATCCAGATACACGCAAAAAGTCAAATATTGTATAATCTGGCATCTATGAAATCCATAGAGTAAGCAAATGCATAGTTGGATAGTAGATTACAGGATACCAGGGGTCAGGTGCCAGGGGAATGGAGAGACATTACATAATGGATACAGAGTTCCTGTTTGAAGAGATGAAATACTTTAGGTAAAGGATGATGGTGATGGCAGCCCAATATAATGAGTGCAATTATTAACAATGAATTGTACATTTGAAAGTGGTAAAAATGAACAATATGGAGTTTTATTTATGTTTACCATAAATTTAAAATAATATTATGAAGATATTATTTTTTATTTCCAGTTTAAATGAATAGAGATAATAATAGATCTAGTAACTAAATAATTGAGCACCATCCAAGAGATATGAGACACAATGATCTAAGTACATTTTTTATCATTAATAAACATTTTATAATGAGGGTATATATAACAGGTCCTAATTTGTGCCACAAGCATTACATTCCTAAATGTTTGGGCAAAGCATCATTGAGTAAAAAGGCGTAGCATTCATGGTTTTATGCCAAATGAACACAGTTCTCAACTTGGTCGTAAATAACAGGAAATTTCTGGCAGGGACAATAATGGCTGTGTCCTCACCCACAGACAATGCTTTGGAGATCCAATGGACTTAGCCAAGATAGGCTACCCAGTCTTAGACTTCAGAGAAACTTTTTGTCAAAGATTGGATGGATAACCCTTTAGGTGTTTAGATCTACGGAAGGAAGGAGAGTACATGGAGGATGCATAATCAAAACTGGTTTCTTCTCATAACATGGTCACTTGGGAACAATCAGCAAGCAATTTTTTTTCTTTTCAGACTATTTCCCAAAGGGACTATGATGGCTCAGCGGTTGGAGTAAAAAGTAGCAGAAGTGCCTGAGGAGCAGCTATAAGTAAGCGGTAAATATCTCTTCTGTGGCTTCTCCTTAGCTTATAGAACCTCAGGCTAAATGGGACATGGTTGCTTGTTTAGGGATCTAATTCTGGCTTGGGTACCCATGCCTGACTCCTTCCAGCTCTCTTTTTTGGGTCAGATCTTCCTTCTCCTTCATCAAACGCTCAGGGAGAAATTCAGACTTCCACCTGGAGACCTTCCTCTGTGAGAAACCATCCAGGTTAGTGGGAGGGTAAAGTAGATACACAAGAAGGGGACAGAGTGAAAGGAGATGGGAAGCTTTGAAATGAGATCAGCTGGTGCTAACTAAGACTAGCCCAGGATCTCTCAGGCTTTTGTTTCCTGTGGCTTAATTAATTAAGGCATTTTATATTTAATATATTTTTAAAGGAAGAGTTCGTTGAATTCAGCAATGCAAGTGGTTAGTGTAAACATTAAGTGAGTGTAATGTAAGCCCAATTATAATAAAGAATGTGAAGGATATAGTGAATCTAGAAAAGAAGTTCTGTTCAAGGAGCACTGCAGTTAAGGTGAGTACAGAAAATTGTTGTGAAGTGAGGACATGTCTTTTTTTAATTTTCAAGACAAGATACATTGGAATATGTGTGTGTATTAATAGGAAAGTTCCAGTCCATTGCACGTAGATATATGTTGAAAAATGAGTACATGAAACATACATTTTCCCACAAAATTTGATAATTTTTAATTTTTAGAAATGGGTATCCTAGACCCTTAACATGACAATCATTCCTTTATGTGTGTGGTTAAATATATGTTTGTTATTAGCCATTCACTTTATGTTTTGCAAATTGTTCAGATTTTTATTTTTGTATGCTTGGGTCTGAGTGTTTTTTATTCCTTTTATTTAATTATATTCTTTCAAAAAATAACTGCAGGTTTTCCACCAATTTTGTTGTTCTAAAATTAGTTCTTTTATGTCTGTATGAAAGTAATTGAGGAGGAATGTTTGAAAGATAATAAACCTTGTGTAGTTCAATCTATTTGTTTTACATGTAGCATTTCTCCCATTGCTTTTCTTTCTTTCTTTCTTTCTTTTTTTTGCCACAGGCAGGCTCCGGAAACCAAATTTGCTTTTCAAACTATGAAAGTTCTATTTCATTTAAGTTAATAAATTACTTTTTTATGCACTGACGTCTTGTTTTCACATCTTTGTTCTCTTATTCTATCTTTACTTTCTTGGTTAGATCTTAGTTCTAAAAGTTTCATCAATCACTGTCATTATTTAGACGGATACTTTTTTCCAAAATGACTCTCACATTCATCTTATTTAAGAACAGGCTTGAATCCATATATCTTTATGTGGGGTGAAGCAATAACCTTTGATACTGCTTCCTCCAGGCATTTTGAAAAACTGTATTTGTGTATTATTTTGTTTCCAGGTCTTTTTCTATTTAATTTTTAATCTACATCAATACTATTAAATTATTTTTACCTTAGATCTTCACTTTCAAAATGTAGATTTGTATATTCCATACACTTTTGTCTAATGTAAATTTGAAACAACTAATTCTAACCTGGTTTCATTCTCCCTGCAAAATTTTATTTCATAAGTTCATATTTTCTTCAAATCTGTTATTTGAAAAATGCATAATTTCCATACACCTTCCCCAAAACACAAAAAAGAGCAAACAGGTGTAGTCCTCAATGATTAGGACTGTACATTCTACTGAAGTATTTAAAGTACAATTTGGAAAACATCATACAGTCAAAGACAAATCAGAATAAGTGTAACAATTGTCATGGTGAGTCCAGGATGTTAGAGAGAATGGTCTGGGAAGGCATTTGCTTTTTGGACAAGAAACAGAACAAAGGGTAGAGTGTGCCCTTTGGAACTGTCAAAAAATGAGGTCAAAACCCAGAGCTGTAGAATAATAAATAAAGATCATTGCACAAGTAATCATGTGAGGGACTGCCTTCATCCAGTATCAGACCATATGAACCAGTGCAATCAAATCAATATGGGACAGACCCTAGAATAACAGGTAGACCAAAGAGAGATGTGGAGAGCATAAGAAGCCAGTGCAGCAAGGACATCTGCTCCATCTGTTGCCCTTGAGTCTAGAGAAAACTCAGCTGCCACGCTGTGTCCTTCTTCTCTCACCATCCTTGATCTTCCATTTGACTCTCCAGTTATAAGACCTCTACCCCAAGCAATGACTTGCTTTCTCTTAAAACTGTTCTTGCATTTTGTGTACTGGCTTCTGAAATTTTGACCATTGCCCAGAGTCAGAAATACACTTTGCCTTGTCATCCATGATGCAAACACAGACACACAAACATATACACATGGCTGAACAAACATGTCTTGAAGACATTTTGCATGTACCCTTACTATTTTATGAGACATTCTTAAATTTCTCTTGTTTTTTTGTTTACTATATTTTTTAGTTATTACAACATATAGTATTTACCCATTCATGGCATCTAATCTCAGAATATGGGAAACATGCCATTAGCATGTCTTCCACATGTATTTTAACAATTTTCTGCTTCTCTTTCTTTCATCATTGGCATTTCTGTGAAACCACATTCTTTTATTCATTCTTGTACTATGCATTTCATCATCTATTGTTGTACTCACTCACCCACTGACCATGTCTCGGCCAAAAAGTATGTCAAATATTGATACCTCCCTCAGGGAACTCACATCTGGTAGAGAGAAAACACATGGATTTAAATAAAAGCAGTACATCATCATAGTTCCTACATTCAAACTAAGTGCACACAATAAGTTATTGCCTTCTTTGGAGGATGTTAAGTAAACAATTCAATAGGAGATGGTTCCAGGCTATCCTGAAGGGATGTAAGATATTCCAAAGGAACGGGAGTGAAAAACATGAAGTAGAAATGTTGGAGAGACTCTAGGAAAACAAAAGCAGAAATATGAAGTCACTGAGTATGGGAACTATGGCATTCTGGCAAAGGTGCAAGTAATTTCAACGTTTGGGAGCCTGGTGAGAGGGGACACTCACAGGTTTGCTATGGAGAGTTGAGCTATGGAATGTTGGCTTCATTGTCCAGCAGGAACTCAACAGGGGTCGTATGTAATGGAATTTGATGATCCATTTTATAGTAGAAGATACCTGACTCTGAATATCAGATCATTCTGTGATTTCTAGGAAAGGTGATGAGGAAATGAAATAGATGATGAGGACAGAGACACAAGTTGAGGAGAGAATGGGAAATCTTTGAAAAAGAAAATACAGGGTCATCTCATTAACAGTGTTAACCTATTTACTAACAGGAAGGAACTAGCAAAATTTTTTTATATATAATCATTGTGGGTCAACCTTCATAGGATGATGGATACAGTGTTCCCTACTCTATCATTGGAGGCATTCAGATTTAGAATGTTTTGCTTCCTATAAAACTTTATAAGCAAACGCATGGTACATCTAAGAATCAGGTTTATTGGATTCCAAAAAAATTGCATTTAAGATTATTTAAAAACTTTTCAACTGCTTCACATACAAGTACCAACATTTGTTGTATTCATTATATTTTCTATTGTGAAATAGTCTTTCATTCCATGTGCTTATTTCACTCTTGGGAAGTTCAATTGGCTTGGTGTCTTGGTATGGTAAATAGACTTCAGTACCTTTGTTTGGATAAATTGATTTGATCTTTTATTTGTTTTCCTATGAATCAAGGGAATATACCATGGTTGGAATGTCACCAAAACCCAGGTAGATCCTTCAGAACAGTCTTTCAGGAAAGACCTGAGTTTATATCTTATATTTCCCCTCAATACCAACTCATCATGCTCTCTCTCTCCCTACTTACTTATCAGATATGTGTTTCTTTAAAAACAGAGAAGAAAATATCACATCAAAATTAAACTTCTGGTTTACCTTTCTGTGGAGGTTTGCCGTGTTAAATTTCATGTATCCATTTTGAAGTATTTTTGGAAGAGATCTTCTCGTACTGTCAGCTTGCATTGTATTCACCCCAGACCTAATCAATTAGGGGTGAGGTGAGGATCATGTTAACAGGACCCCAGGAAATCTGAGAGTGCTGTGTCTGTGCGTGTGTTTCTTTGGGTGTGAAAGTCCACAAAGTGGGGCAGCTGAGCTCATAAATTCCAATATTTGTACCATATAACACAGAGTCCAAGTGCAAACATTTATATGGAATTAGGAGCCGCTCCATTTAATTTCAAAGGACATATTTGCATAAAATTAATAAAGTGCCAGAGGTTCAACGTGTGGAAAGGAAATCTGTTTCGGAGTCTTCAGCAGCAGCAAGGCTACCTTGTACTTCACCCTTCTCTGACACCATCTCTCATCACTCTCTCTTTTACCATTTCCCTGCCAAACCAACATCCATGGTGACCTAGTATTCCCTAAACACCGCCTTTCCTTGGGTCATGGGCATTCCTCTGAAAAGCACACGCTTCCTCAGGTATCCATTTGGCCTCTTCACTCTGTGTGTTTTTCCTACCTACTTTCTTTTCCTAGCCACACTTGTAATACTGTGGAACGTTATGATTATGCATTTATTTCCTTGCACTCTTTATCCATGAAGATAGCGGCCAATTTTATTTTCACACTGTATTTCATTTTTCTCCTTTGCTAGACATGGCTGGCACAAAGTAAAAACTCAATATGTTTTCCAACGATTAATGAAGAATTTCCTTTTAAAAACCATGAACGTGGATGGTTTGGGGGAAATTCTGAAAGTGTGACAGGATTCCCTCATCAGAGATTGCCCAAAGGATTCCCTGAAATGGAACAAGATTCATAATGAAATCTAGGAACTAATTTCTTGCCTGAAAAAATGTACATTATAGATAGGTTATGAATGATTGTTTGAAAACAAGTCGTGTTCTTTCTCTAAGTCTGTATGGTCATATCACCCACATGGAACCAGGAAATGAAACACAAATTCTAGAATTTCTTCTTCTGGGATTTTCAGAGGAACCAGAATTGCAGCCCTTCCTCTTTGGGTTCTTCCTGTCCATGTACCTGGTCACCGTCTTGGGGAACCTGCTCATTGTCCTGGCCACCATCACCGACTCCCACATCCACACACCCATGTACTTCTTCCTCTCCAACCTGTACTTTGCTGACACCTGTTTATCCTCCACCACCGTCCCAAAGATGCTGGTGAATCTTCAGACACAACGAAAAGTCATTTCTTATGCAGACTGCCTCACCCAGATGTCCTTTCTCTTACTCTTTGTAGCATTGGAGAACTTCCTCTTGACCATGATGTCCTATGACCTCTTCATGGCCATCTATCACCCCCTGCACTACACGGTCATCATGAACCCCCAGCTCTGTGTCTTGCTGCTTCTGGGGTGCTGGATCATAAGTGTCCTG
Organism: Myrmecophaga tridactyla; assembly: GCA_004026745.1. NCBI lineage: Eukaryota > Metazoa > Chordata > Mammalia > Pilosa > Myrmecophagidae > Myrmecophaga > Myrmecophaga tridactyla. Next base: position 12,119 of record PVIY010002138.1, read on the forward strand.
TATGCTTTGTCACAAAGGTCTCTCGTATTGCAGCTGTCCTTTTGCACACCCTTGGAAATCCCGCACTTTTTCTATGAATATAATCAGATGATCCAACTTGACTGTTCCAACACCTTCCTCAATGACATAGTGATGTGTTTTGTAGCTGGGCTGCTGGGTGGAGGATCATTCATTGTTATCATTTTCTCATATTCTAAGATTGTTTCCTCCATACGTGCAATCTCCTCAGCTCTGGGGAAATATAAAGCATTTTCCACCTGTGCATCTCACCTCACGGTTGTCTCCCTATTTTACTGTACTAGCATAGGTGTATTTATTAGCTCTTCTTCTATGTATAGTGCCCATGCTAGTGCACCAACCTCAGTGCTGTACTTTGTGTTGATACCCATGTTGAACCCTTTCATCTACAGTTTGAGAAATAAAGACATAAAAGGGGCTCTGAAAGGATTTCTTAGTGGAAATCCATAAAATATTATTAGTTTTGGATCTACAGAGGTGCTGTAATTCCAACCCCAGAGACAGAACTTATAATTCTTTGAAATTTCTAGGACCAAAAAAATATTTTAGGGTCGGATATGATCTTACATATGGGAAAGCAAAACTTTACAACATGCAAGGTATTCCTAAAAATCAAAATGTTTTAGATGACTTATATCTATAAATTAATTAAAAATATGTGGCTTCTTTGTGCAAGATATTTTATCCATATGGGTGCTTGGCTAGGTTCCATATTCTTCATTATTAATGTAAAATAAATAAGGTTCTCGAATTCCTCTAACAAAAAGTATATTCCCTTTCTCTAAATTTTGTCATAGACACTGAGGTTTCTTTAGTGCACAATCACTGCGTTGACTCTATCATCTGGTTTTTATAGCCTTAATGTTCAAATCTCTATATTATCTTCATGATGGAAAGATGAGTTACACAAGAGCTTGAAATCCTCCTCAATTATTGTCCAGAGAGTGGAGTTTCCTGAATCCGTCCACAAGTTCATCCTGGATATACGTAACTGTCTATTCAACATTTAATACTTACCCCCAAAGGAACCTCAAAAGCAATCTCCTTTTCAATACACTTATCTGAAATCAACTGGAATAACAATGTGACCATGAATGCAGTCTTCCAGTGGGCTGATGAAATCCTCAAAATAAGTAGCAACTGTTTATTCTTACTATCCTCAATTCTATTCACATAATTATCTATGGTTGTATAAAGGCCTCCCCCAAAATAACAGCTTAAGACAATGTTTAAACAGATGCAGACATGTATGGTTTGGATTTGTATTGATCTCGGCAGAGCTCCATATGTGGCTGCATTCCACTCTGTGTCAACAGGTAATGCTCTTCTGATTCTCGCTGGGTCCTCTTACCTTCTCATGGTTTTTAATGGATAAACACTGGTTGAGGGTAGTGTTTACTGAGGGAACTGCTTTCTGCTGTTCATGTCTCTTCATCTTCCAGCAGGTAGTCTGGAGTTGTTGAAGTGGCAGACTCAGGGTTTCATGAAAAAGAAGTTCAAAGCTCCAATGCCCCTTGAGATACACTATCACTTCTACCATATTCTCTTGGGCAAAATAAATAAGATACTTGAAGTTAAGCCCCGAATCAAAAGCAGTTTAAGATCTCCACCTCTCAATAGGAGGACTTATAGAGACCCATTGATCAAAACATAGATTCAGAGAAAGGTTGAAAAGAGGGTCATCTCTGCAAAATGTCCACCATAAGTATCAACTATAATTGAGTAAATTTTATTGGGGCCCTTCAAAGCCCAAGATTTTCGCTTCCATCCCCAACAGTTGAATGACCTTCTTGGGAAGAAGGTGTGAGACAAACTATATATTTAATAAACATCAATGGAAATTCTATTTCAGATTGTCATGACTTCCACAGATATAAATATTAGGTCCCTTCTTCTCACCTCCAGCTCACCAGTCTCTGCTAAGAAGAAATAACCATTTTTCTTCCCAGATATGGAGTGAGTCCAGGAACTTCACTCTGGTCATTGATTAACAAGAGAGGAAAACTCTTCCTTCGCTTATCCTGTGCAGATCCAGGGGACTTCAGAATAGTTTTTGGAAAGCGGTGTCGAGGGAAGGATGGATTTCTCTCCAATAAATATAGGAACCCAGATCAACATGGGGGAGGGAGGGATCCTGAAGAGTACAATTCTATATGTGTTTAGTGTGGAATGTTGGAAGATTGAGGTCAACTGAATTTTGTATCCCAGTTCAGACGAATTCTTAATCATAATCCATACTCCTGTAGATGTGAACCCATTGTAATTAGGATCTCTTAAAGATGCCATTTCCAGTTAAGTTGTGACCCAACTGAATGAGATTTCTGAAATAGTACGTAACCAGAATAAATTCACAAACAAAGAAAAATAAATTTGAGCCCTGAGCAAGAAAAAGCCATGGGTTTTCCAGGAATGAACCTCAAGCCCAAAGCCAGAAGTCAATGGAACCTGGAAGATAATAGGAAAGATTCTATCACATAGAATCATATCAAATATCAATGGATGGCATTTTTAAAAAGGAAAAATGGGACCTGGAATAAAGGATTCAGAGGAAAGGAAGTTCTATATATTGCTGTTGTTCAAGCAATGCCAGAAGACAGTGACTTCTCAGATGAGAACATGGAAGCTACAGGAAACCTGGAGAATTATGTGACCCACTGAGAGCACGTCAGGGCAAAGGCCCTGGGAAAGTGCTTGTTTCCAATGTTAAAGGTTAACAAGAAGTCAGTGAGGTCAGTGGTAGATGAAGATGGAGAGTAAGGGATGATGTTTGAGAAGGTTTATGAATGAGGTGGTCTCAGTGCTGCTGGAACTTCAGGAAAAACAGAGTCCCTTACCATATGGTGCAATTCTTCTCCTTTATTGAAATGGACATTAAGAATTCCCACACCTACAATGAATATCTCCTTTATTTCCAATTATGAAGTTGCACTGTGTTCTCTGTATAATTTTGGAAAATGTGCCAAGATACCTCTGCTCTGGTACACCAAATACACGCAAACATAGACACACAAAGAGACCCACATGGCTCACCTCAACTTCCTTGACTTTAACCATGATTTCCATGACCTTGACCTTAGTTTGCATCTTCACCAGCATGCCACAGACTCAATGCTCAGTACCTCTGCACAAACTGCTTCCCGCTGTCTGGGTTTGTCCCACTGGTCAATTGGATTTTTTCACCCCTATCCACCAGAAACATTGTACCTCCCCATTCACGGATGCCTGGAATAATTTTTTCATGAAGTTTTTCTTTGAATACCCCCACAGGAAGACCACAGCTTCTTTCCTGCACTTAATTTGGATAGGAGGGGTTTTGATCATGTTTTCCTTTTATTGACTTCCATGCCTTTTTACCAGGGTAGATTGTGGACACACTGAGGGTCATAACACTGTTCTATGTACCTGACTCAGGTGATTGTTCTGTGATAATAGTAATTGAATAAAGGTGTATTGTGTGCAAGAACAAAAGAATGTGCTTTCATAGGAATTTCAACGATGAAAGAAAGAGAAGAAGGGAAATGCTGAACATGGTGCACAGGGGGTTCAAGTGTAGTTCAGTGGTAGAATTCTTGCCTGCCATGCAGGAGACCTGGGTTTGATTCCCTGCCCATGCACTTCCCCCCAAAAAAGAAACAAGCAAACAAACAAACAGAAAAAACCAAATGAACAAAAATTCAGCAAATGGCGTTGCAATAAGGAGATGCTCACATGGAAAAATAATGAAATGTGACTCCCACCACACAGCATACAAAACAAAACAAACATCCTTTCTTAAGGATGCCTTCATCCTTAATTTGGTCAGCGTACTGGATATGAAGATAATCATGGTTTGAGGCTTTTCTCTAAATATCCCTGTGTCCCCTATAGGATGCAATCCAAGAACTACCAGTCTGTTCTGGCCTTGGTTTTTGCCATCGAAGAGATCAACAGGAACACCCATATTTTACCCAACGTTTCTCTGGGATGTGACCTGTATAACACCATACACAATTAACAGAGTACATTGGAGAGAACCATCCTTTGGCCATCAGGGCTAGAGAAGGGCATTCCTAATTACACTTGTAGGATAGAGAGAAAATTTGAAGCAGCCCTTATAGGGACAACATGGGCAGTTTCTGCTTAGATTGGGACACTGCTTGAACTCTGCAAAGTACCACAGGTGAGTCTGGGTGGAGGGGAGGGGAAATGTCTCATTTGGTTCCTTTTTCAGTCACTTTCCAAACAGAAAGGGAAAAATGTGTACTTGTACTTACACAGCTCCCAAAGCGTGTAATCAGTATTCAGAAAGTTTGTGGGATGTGCTGACGCCTTTTGTTTGGAATAGAAAGATGAGTTAGGGGGAAGGACAAGAAAGAGTTTCCTCAACATCTGGGAGCCATCATTGATTTTCTAGGAAGCTCTCAGGGATCAGGTTATAATTAGAAAACAGAAAGAGTAAGTCCCTTCTATCATTTATCCCACTGCTTAGCATTCACCAGGACTGAGGTGGTGCTTCTCACCCGTCCTCTTTCTCATGCTGCTTCATTTTGTCCTCCCCTTAGCTCTCCTGTGGCCTTTCTGATCTTGACCTGGGTGATGGTGGGCAGTTTCCATCTCTCTATCAGATCGCTGCCAAGGACACATCTCTGGCCCTTGCCATGGTCTCATTGATGGTGCACTTCAGCTGGACCTGGGTGGGTCTCGTCATCTCAGAAGACAAGAGAGGTGTTCAGTTCCTCTTGGACCTGAGAGGAGAGATGGACAGGAATGGAGTCTGTGCAGTCTTGTGGAAATGATCCCTGTCACAGAGAGGTTCTATTGGTCAAACCACTGGCAGTATCATATACGCATCAAGGAATCCCCAGTGAATGTGGTTGACATTTATGGTGACTCTGACTCCCTCATAGGTTTTAACTTTCGTAAATGGGAATATTTAGTGATAAGGAAAGTCTGGGTCACGACCTCACAATGGGATTTTGCCACAAATGAGAGAGAATTTTTACTGGACTCATTCCATGGAACTTTCATTTTTTCACACCACTATAGTGAGATACCTGGTTTCAAAACATTTATTCAGACAGCTAATCCTTCCAAATACCAGAAGGCTTTTACCTCTCTAAGTTGTGGTTAATCTCATTTAATTGCTTGGTTGCTAAATCGGACTGTAAAGTACTGGAGAATTGTCCACCCAATGCCTCCTTGAAGTCTGTGCCATTTTGGCAATTTGACAAATTCATGAACGAAGGAAGTTATAATGTGTACAATGCAGTGTATGCTGTGGCTCAGACCCTTCATGAAATGCTTCTTCAACAAACAGAAAGGCAGCCAGTGGAAAATCAGGTGGGCTAGTTGGTGACCCCTGGCAGGTAATGTCTCTTCCATTGGATATCATGGGTTTTCAGAAATGTTTCATAAATAAGACTTTCTTCGGATTCTACATATATTCATGCCTAGTAGCTTAGGTTTTGCTGTCCAAAAATTCAGGAGTGCACGCACTTGTTTCCCTGACTATGAGGTAAATCAAGTCCTAAGTGTAAAAGTCATCAAAACGTTGGTGCCAGGGGCAGGAAGAAAATGAGTTATGAGTCAAGGTCAATGCTTTGTGAGGACCTCAACATCGCATCCTCCTAATGGACCTAATGGACCACACTGTACTCACCTAATGTTCCACTAAGGACCTCAATCACTTAACGTTTTCAATAAATAATATCTAGAATTCTTCCATGAAGCTCTAAATGACAACAGGGAAGGAACTGGTTCTATAACTTATATATAAAGTGGGCTTTATAGTACATACTTTACATAAATGGTCTCATTTCAATTCTGCCACCACCTCAGGTATTGATAAGTGTGCTTTGTAAGCTGCTCTGGGAGGGATTCAGACATTAAGGAGCATGGTTAGATTTGATTCTTCTATTAAGATTTTTCTGCATCCCACAACCACAGACTGTTTTGATCCTCTTGTTTTTGCAGTTTCCTCTTGAAAGTGACTGATATTTTGTCAACACTATCATATTTTAGTCCTCCATATGCTTTCATTTATTTTCATTCATTGAATGCTAATAATAAAATTGAATTATTAAATAGGGATTAGAGAGAATCAGAGATCTTCCCAAATTTGGATTTTCTGTCCTCCATATTGGTGTACAATTCCTCACAGAATGATGTGTTTCTTTTACCTTCACGCATTTCTGCGGAAAAATGCAATTGACCAATGCTGCAGGTGACCCAGTGGATTCGAATGAGGAAAGGAAAATGGATGCTGGTTATGACAATCTCAACTTTCAGAATTTTCCAGAAGGTTTAGCACTTACAGTGAAGTAGGATGATTTGCCTCAGATGCACCACGTGACCAGCAATTGTCTATATCTGAGAATTTGATTGAGTGGGCCACAGGATTTTTAGAGGTGGGTGGAAACCGGATCATGTTTTCTTTATATGACACACAAAATACCAAAATCTTGTCGTGGGGCTTGTTTCTTCCTTACTGCTCATGAAATGACCATATATGGGCGTTTAGTAGCTCATATTTCAAGTTGAAGAATTTTCTTATCCATCATTTAACGTATGAACAAAGAACACATTTATTCAATTCCATAATTCTAAATTATTATCCATTAATATTAGTAAGATGAATGAAAGGTGGAATAAATTATAGGCAAGATTATTAGTAATGGCAAAATAGGCAAATAACCACTGCATGTAACACTCCAACTGAAAAACAAAGCTTTGTGTGACAGAATCACAGAGAATACTGGGATAGTGATTGGGACATGATGTAGAAAAGGGACAGAAAAACAACATTTGAGACATTTTTCATTCTATCTTGAAATTATACATATTGGTGATATTAAAAGCTGGAATCACTTCTATAGTGGGAATGTGTTAATTTTCTTTCTTTGATGTATATGTTGTTAAATTTCACAAAATAGTTACAGTTATTTCAGTTATTTGAAGTGAATGGGAAATGATAATATAACCATGTATTTAATCAATTTGGGAAAATGATTCATGTATGCATTCGAGTGTATATTCCATGTGCTCATATAAAGAATTCTGCATCCCAAAACATCACTTCCAATGTCTGGAGATTTAAGACAGACTCTTTTAAATAACCCATAGTCAAAAATATAGAATATAATAAGAATTATAAAAGTCATGGAATTTAAAATACTACATTTCAAGTCTTATAGGATTGAGCTATAGCTGTCCTTAGATAAAAATGTATAGTCCCGCATAATACACATTTGTCTTCATTTTTAACATTTTTATCGTTCAGTATAACATATATACCAAGCAAAGAAATAAAAATGCAATAGTTCTCAAAGCACTCTTCAACAAGTGGTTATGGGACAGATCCTAGAGTTTGTCATGGGCTACAATATGTTCCTCCCAGATTTCTCCTTCTAACTGCACCAGAATATAGGAGGTTAGAGGACTTAAATTTTTATTATCATCACAATCAACTTTTTTCTTTCTTTTTTGTTAATAATAACATATACACAAAGGAAGCTATAAATTTCAAAACACAGCACCACAATTAATAGTAGAACATATTTCAGAGTTTGACATGGGTTACAATTTCACAATTTTAGGTTTTTTCTTCTAGCTGCCCTAAAATATTGGAGAGTAAAAGAGATATCAATTTAATGATTCAGCATCCATATTCATTTGTTAAATCCTATCTTCTCTGTACAACTCCACCATCACCTTTGACCTTTCCATCCCTTTCTTATAGGGTGTTTGGGCTATGGCAAGTCTAAATTGTTCATATTGGAAATGGCTGTCACAAATAAGGAGATATTCTGGAGGGGCTGGTCTATGTTTCAGAACTTGTCTGGATCAGGAACCCATGTGGAGGTTGTAGGTTCCTGGAAAGTTACTCTAGTGCATGGAACCCTTATGGAATCTTTTATATTGCCCTAGGTGATCTTTAAGACTGACTGGAATGGTCCTGCTTGGGGGTTGGCAGGTTATGATAGGTAGCAAGGTCTACCTGAAGCTTGTGTACTAGCAACCTCCAGAGTAGCCTCTCAACTCTATTTGAACACTCTCTCCCACTGATACTTTATTAATTATATTTATTAATTATACAGCTTCCCCCCTTTTGATCAGGATGGTATTGTTGATCCCGCAGTGCCAGGGTCAGATTCATCCCTGGGAGTCATCTCCCACATCTCCAGGGAGACTTTCACCCCTGGATGTCATGTCTCATGTAGGAGGATGGGCAATGATTTCACTTGCAGAGTTGGGCTTAGAGAGACTGAGGCCACATCTGAGTAACAAAAGAGGTCTTCCAGAAGTAACACTTAGGCATGACTATAGGTAGCCTAAGTTTCTCTGCTACCTACATAAGTTTCACAAGAGTAAGTGTCATGATCAAGAGTAAAACTCTGACACAGTATCAGGGGATTCTTGATGGTAAAGTTTAATAGTTTCATAGTCTTTCTCCCCTCTCTTAGGGACCTTTAGCCAATACTTTTTGATTATCAGCTTAATATACTCTAGGGTGTATCCAGGCATTACCACCATCTATACAGGATTAAAGGAACCCTTTCTTATTCTGTGTTTCAGTTGTTCAAATGAGCTACACAGATATGTTTAATTAGATTATGCACTACAGAAAATTTCAGTTCCAGACCAAATAAATCTATCTTCCAGTGGCCTCAAGGAGTATGTGTTGTTCTAAAATATAGACACTGTCTTCCTCACCCCTATATTCTGAATTACTTTAGCCCCAACCTGTTCGGCTTCATTCTTATCTCTAAATATCAGGTTACATATATAAAATAACCTCTCAAAATCCAGAAATAATAATTAACACTCTGGACTTCAATCTAGGCCCCTGTTTTCTTATGACCGTTTTTTAAAGGTGACCATACCATTCTTGTTCTTTTGTTTCTGGCTTATTTTGTCTCACCAAATGTCTTACATGTTCATTCACATCGCTGCATGCCTCACGACTTTGTTCCTTTTTGTAGCAGCACAACATTCGTTCATAAGTATACACCATCGTTTGGCAATCTACTTGCCCATCAGTGCATCCCTCAGCCACCTGCATTCGTTGGGCATCATGTAGAGGGCCCAGAGTCCACAGCCCATCAACATTCTCAATTTTAGATAATTTCATTGTTCCCAAGAGAAAGAAAACCAGTAAACACACCTTCACCAAATAAGAAATCTAAACCTTCCCTTAACTCTTGTCCCTCCTTCCATTATTTGCCTCTGCTATTGCTGTGGTTGTGCTGATGGTTTCCTTTTGAACATAGTTCATAGCATGCAGTAGCAGTTTTCCCACTGTACCCTGGACTTAAACACTCTTTATACAGGAATCATACCTTTGAAGTAGTTCTTGTGAGAACTAATTCATATTTCTAGTGTTAAGCAGTGAGATACATAGATCTATACATCCCTGTTCTATCTTATTCATCTTCACTATGGTAATATTAACTATGGACCCACTAGAGAATCACCTTCACTCTTTTCTATTACCTTACATTTGAGCTCAACCCCATTAGGTAACGGTTTACCCATCTCTAGCTTCTATGTATCTCTAAGCTCCCTATATTCTGTAACTAAGCCTCTGATTTTATGTTTTATGCTGGTCATCAAAGTGGAATCTTACAGTATCTATCCTTTTGTGTCTCAGCATTATGTCCTCAAAGCTCATCCATCTTGTCATGTGTTTCAGGATATCATGTTGTCTTACCGCTGAATAATAGTTCATCTTTCATATATACCTCATTTTGTTGAACCACTTGCCTGTTGATGGCTATTTGGTTTGTTTCCATTTTTTGGCGATTGTGAATAATGCTGCTAGGACCATCGGTGTGCAATTGTCTGCTTGTGTCATTGCTTTCAGTTCTTCTGGGTATATACCAAGTAATGCTACTGCTGGGTTATTGGGCAACTCAATAGTTAGTTTCCTAAGGAACCGCCAGTCTTCCATAGTGGCTGCAATATTATACATTCCCACCAACAGTGCATAAGTGTTCAAGTTTCTCCACATCCTCTCCAACATTTATAGTTTCCTGCTTGTTTAATAGCAGCCATTCTTACAGGTGTGAGGTGGTATCTCATTGTAATCTTGATCTGCATTTCCCTTATACTCAATGGAAATGAGCATCTCTTCATTTTTTTTAAGCCATCTGTATTTGCTCTTCAGAAAGATGCCTATTCGTAACTTTAGCCCATTTTATAATTGGGTTGCTTGTTCTTTTGTTGTTGACTTGTATGATTTCTTTGTATATACAGGAAATCAAACCTTCGTCTGATATGTGATTTCCAAATATTTTCTCCCATTAAGTTGGTTGCCTCTTCAACTTTTTGACAGTCTTTTGAAGTGCAGAAGCATTTGATTTTGAGGAGTTCCCATTTATCTATTTTTTCTTTTGTTGCTTGTGCTTTGGGTGTAAAGTTTATGAAGCTACCTCCTTTTACTAGGTCTTGAAGATGTTTCCCTACATTTTCTTCTAGAAGCTTTATGGTTCTACTTCTTATACATAGGCATTTGATCCACTTTGAGTTAATTGTTGTGTACGGTGTAAGATAGGGGTCCTCTTTCATTCTTTTGACTATTATATCCAGTTCTTCCCTGCCCAATTATTGAAAAGACTATTTTGTCCCATCAGAGAATTTGGGGGCCTTGTAAAATATCAGTTGACCATAGATTTGGTGGTCTATTTCTGCACTCTAGATTTGATTCCATTGGTCAATGTTTCTGTCTTTGTGCCAGTACCATGCTTTTTTGTCCACTGTGGTGTTATAATAGGTTGTAAAGTCAGGGAGTGAGTGCTAATCCTCCCACTCCATTCTTCTTTTTTAGGATGTGTTTAGGTATTCAGGGTCATGTTCCCTTCCAGAGGAATTTGGTAATTAGCTTTTCCAAATCTTCAAAGCAGGTTGCTGGAATTTTGATTGGTACTGTGTTGAATCTGTAGATCAATTTGGGGAGAATTAACATCTTAACTATATTTAGCCTTCCTATCCATGAGCAGGGATTGTCCTTCCACCTATTTAGATCTCCTTTGATTTCTTTTAGCAATGTTATGAAGTTTTGCATATACAAGTCCTTTATGTCCCTAGTTAAGTTCATTCCTAAGTACTTGATTCTTTTAATTGCTATTTTGAATGGCTTTTTTTTCTGAAACTCTCTCATCATTGCTAGTGTATAGAAATGTTACTGATATTTGCGCATTAATTTAATATCCCAACACCTTCCTGAATTTGTTTATTATCTCAAGTAAATTTGCTGTAGATTTTCCAAGTATAGTGTCATATCTATGTAAAAATTTCGAGTTTACTTCTTCCTTTCCAATTTGGATGCCTTTTATTTCTTTGTCCTGCCTGATTTCTCTAGCTAGAACTTCTACCACAATGTTGAATAATAGTGGTGACAGTGGGTATCCCTGTCTTATTCCTGATCTTGGGGGAAGTCTTTCAGTCTCTCCATTGAGTACAATGCTGACTATTGGTTTTTCATATATTCCTTTTATCATATTGAGATAGTAACCTTTGATTCCTATTTTTTGAGTGTTTTTATCAGATCCTGAATTTTGTCGAATGCTTTTTCAGCATCGCTCGAGGTGATCATGTGATTTTTTACCCTTCGATTTGTTAATGTGCAGTATTACATTGATTTTCTTTTGATGAACCATCCTTGCGTTCCTGGTATAAACCCACTTGATTATGGTGTATAATTCTTTCAATGTGTTGTTGGATTCGAGTTGCTAATATTTTATTGAGAATTTTTGCATTTATGTTCTTTAGGGAGATTGGGCCTGTAGTTTTCCTTTCTTATAGTATCTTTACCCAATTTTTGTATTAAAATGATATTAACTTCATATAATGAGTTAGGTAAAGGTCTTTATTCCCTCAATTTTTTGGAAAAGTTTGATCAGAGTTGGTGTTAGTTTTTTCTGGAATGTTTGATTACATTCCCCTGTGAAGCCATCTGGCCCTGGGCTTTTCTTTCTAGGAAGATTTTTGATGACTGGTTGAATCTCGTTACTTATGATTGGTTTATTGAGATCTTCTATTTCTTCCTGAGTCAGTATAGCTTGCTTGTGTGTCTCCAGGAATTTGTCCATTTCATCTAAGTTGTCTAGTTTGTTGGTGTATAGTTGTTCATAGTTTCCTCTTATGATTTCATTTATATCTTCAGGGTCTGTGGTAATGCACTCCTTTCATTTCTGCTTTTGTTTATTTGCACCCTCTCTCTATTTTCTCTATCAGTCTTGCAAGTGACCCACAAATTTTACTGATTTCTTCAAAGAACCAATTTTTGTTTTTATTGATTCTATTGTTCTTTTGTTCTCCCATTCATTGAACTCTGCTTTAATCATTGTTTTTTCTCTTCCTCTATTTGCTTTGTGATTTGTTTGCTGTTCTTTCTCAAGTTCCTGCAGGTGAGCTGTTAAGTCCTTGATTTTTCTCTTTCTTGTTTTTTTTTTAAATATAGACATTTAGTACAATAAATTTCACTCTTAGCACGGCCTTTGACACATCTCATATTTCAGATAAATTATATTCTCGTTTTCATTCATCTCCAGATAGCTAAAGATTTCTCTAGCAATTTCTTCTTTGGCTCACTGGTTGTTTAAAACTGTGTTATTTAATCTCCATATATTGGTGAATGTTTTCATTATTTGATGGTTATTGAGATCCAGCTTCATACCATTATGATCAGAGAAAGTGGTTTGAATAATTTCAATGTTTTCAAATTTATAAAGACATCTTTTGTGCCCCAGTATATGATCTATCCTGGAGAATGTTCCAAGAGCACTTGAGAAGAATGTATATCCTTGTGCTTTGTGGTGCAATGGCCTATATAAGTCTGTTAAGTCTAATTTATGTATCAAGTTATTTAACTTCTTTTTTCCTTGTTGATCTTCTGTCTGGTTGTACTATCTATAGAGGAGAGTAGTGTATTGAAGTCTCCTACTATTATTGCTGTAACATCTATCACTCCCTTCAGTTTTGACAATGTCTGTCTCATGTAATTTGGACCTCATTGATAGGGACCATAAACATTTATGATTTCAATATCTTCTTGGTGACTTGACACTTTGATCAGTATATAGTTTCCTTCCTTGTCTCTTATGATGTCTTTAGATTTAAAGTCTAATTTGCTGACATTTGTATACCTACTCATGCATGTTTTTTGTTATGACTTGCAAGGAAAATCTTTTATCATCCTTTCACATTCAATCTATTTCTATCCTTGCTTATAAGATAAGTCTTTTGTAAGCAGCATATAGCTGGATTTTCTTTCTTAATCCATTCTGCCAATCTGTATTTTTAATTGGTAAATTTAGTCCATTACCATTCAAAGTTATTGCTGAAAAGGTGTTTCTTGAATCCATGATCTTATCTTTTTATTTTATTTCTCAGATCTATAAAATCTTTTCCCTCTTTCTCTTTTTATTCTTTAAATTACCCTTCGTGGTACTCTTCAATTCTGTGTCTTCCTTCAGACATCCCCCTTCTGCCTTTTTTGTTTTCAGAAGCAGAACTCATTTTAGTATTTCTTGTAGGGCCAGTCTCTTGTTGACAAATTCTTTCAGGACTTTTTTGTCTGTGAAAACTTTAATCTCTCTCTCAGTTTTGAAGGACAATTTGGCTGGGTACAGAATTCTTGGCTGGAAGTCTCTCTCTTTCAGGATATTGAGTATATCATAACACAGCCTTCTCACCTCCAGAGTGTTAGCTGAGTAGTCTGAATGAGTCTTTCTGGTTTCCCTGGTACATGGTAGATTATTTTTCTTATGCTGTTTTCAGGATTTTCTGCTTCTTGCATAATACATATTTATTTTTTAGTATGTGTATTCAAAAGTAAGAAATTTGCAGTTCCAAGTATTCATTACACACCAAAAAGAGAATAGCAAACTAAACATAAAGAAAATAGAAGATAGAAAATGATGAATCAAGAGGAAAACTTAACAAAAGACAAATAAGGAGAGGATAAAAAAGTCAAAGTTAATTCTAGTAGAGGAGAAAATGCTAACTCTCCATAATTAAGTGTTAAGAAAAAAGAAAAATTGCAATATAAACAATAGCAGGAGTCAAAAGTGGGTCAACTGTGTACACATTTTAGCATTTAAAAAATAGTATAAATATCTAGATGCCAATAAACTTGAAAATTTGCAGGAAATTCACAAATTCCCAGAAAAGTAAATTATCAAATGTTCCAAGAACAAAACTCTGAGAAGATTGTTATCTACCAATGACGTTGAATCCCTAATTTAAAATATTTCATATTTTTTAAGATCTATAGCTTCACTGGGAAAAATTCTCAATATATCTTATGAGAAGAATTTAACATTGCTACCAAAATCTGGTAAGAAAGAAAGTTATCAAGCCACTTTTGTTGTTGAACATAAACACACATATCATAGAAAAGATATCAACAGTCCAAATCCCAATATATTTTATAAAGAGGTTATATCACAGTAGTTTCCCTGATCCAATCTTGTAGAGACAGCCATGTTTCTTTTCATCCTGATTCAATACAAAGGGTCGAAACCTTTATGTTGGATTGTTTCCATGGAGATATGACATCTGATTGTGGGTCTGATGTTTTTATTAGATGGAGATGTAACACCACCCATTCAAGGTGGGTCTTGGATTCATTTTCTGGGGTCCTATAAAAGGGGAAACATTTGGAGAAACCTCAGATGCAGACACAGACACAAACATGTCTAAATGTAGAAGTCCCAGGAGATACCAAGAGTTGATAGAGCTGAGAAAAGCTAGACAGTTGCTTCAGAGCTGACAGAGATGCAGACATTTGGAGATGGAATGCAGACAGAGAGAGCAGATGCCTAGGCATGTACTTTGGAGATGCAGATCCCAGAAGATGTCACCATGTGCCTTCCCATGAGACACTAATAAGCCAGAACCCAAAGTTGCATCCTGAAGGAGCTAAGTGAAGGCCTGCAGAGGATTAGAGAGGAAATCACTGGCACAGAAGCTGGAAGAAACAGAACCAGGTACAAGGACACAGCAGATGCCAGCCAGCTTCCTTCTCATGTGACAGATTATGGCCTTTCATAGTCAAGGTATATTTCTCTGGAAGCCTTAGATTTTATAGTTTCATGCTTTAGAACTGTAACTTGCAACTTAATAAATTCTCTTTTTAGAAGATGTTCCTAGGGTGTACGTGTGGTTCAGTGATAGGATGCTCACCTTCCAGGTGGGAGACATTGGCTCGATTCCTGGACCATGCACCTCCCCACCGAAAAAAGAAAAAAATATTCCATTTCTAGTATATTGCATTCTGGCAGCATTTAGCTAAACAGAACACAACCCTTATCAAATTAGGAACAGAGGGGAAATATTTTAATGCCATAAAGAACATTAACTAAAAACTAGAGCAAATAGCAAAACATACAGGGTAATATTAAAAGCATTTCAGGGCAGTGAGTTTATGAATGAGACAAAAGCATCCAATATTTCCACATCTGCTGGACACTTGCCTGGAGGCCCTGCCCAAGGGGACACTGGCAGGAAAAGAAGTGAAAAGAATAATTACTAGGACAGATGAAATAAAACTTACTCTATTATTTGCCAGTGATATTATTGTGCAAGTATAGCAATGAGAAGATTTTATAAACTGAGTCTAGAGGTCTGCTTACAAGGTTAACATAAAACTTATAAATCTGCATACACAAGTGACAGGGCATTTTGAAACAACATTTTAAAAGATGACGATTACAAGATCTTTAAAATATATGAAATGCCTATAAACAAAATTTTCAAAAAATTGTGGAAGGATTATTCTCATAAAGTTATAGAAGAGCAGTAGGAAAATTTTTAAGACTGAAATAGTTAAAGGGATAATTTATGTCTTGCATGAAAAGATGCAGTATGTTGAGATGTCCATTCTTTCCAAATTGATCCCAACTTTAGGACAATTATAACTTACTGTAAAATTCTTATGAATATAGAAAATAGAAGAGCTTCATTAAGGCAAACTTGAAGACAAAGAATGAAATGGGAGTATTTATACTGCCTGATTCAAGTTTTTTAACTCACCATAATGGGATTTAAGCATAAGCATAAAAAATAAAATAAAATGCCCCTAGCAGCAAATACACAAACCCACTGGTCATAGATAGACTAATAAATATGAGGCGTGCAGTGAATCTAGACATAAAAAGTAAAAAATCCTAATGAACTCAAAGGAGAAAAATATTTTCACCTTGAGAAGGCAAAATTATCTTAAATAAGACAGAAATGACATCATCCTTAAAGAGGAATTGAAATAAATGTAAATATATTAAATTATAGTTTCCTGTTCATCAGTGAAAGGTCAAGCTGATGATGAAACAAAATAGTAAAAATACCCCACAATAAAAAATACAAAAAAATAGATCAGGCCAATAAAAAATCACATTTAGAATATTGTCTAGATTGTAATCTGCCATAATGTGATATACAAGAACAGGAAAGGCCTTTAAAAACAGAAAATAAAGGGCAGTGCAACGATTGCTCAGTGACAGATTTCTCACCTGCCACACCAGAGACATGGTTCTATTCCCAGTGACTGCCCTTTCAAATACAATAAAAAGGGAGAAGGGTATTAATAAGTCACAAGTTTACAGTTCTAAGCCTATAAAATGTCCAAATTAAGGCATGCAAAGAAAGATCTCTTAATTCAAAGAAGTTTGATGAGTCCAGAGCAGCTCTGTCTACTGTGTCATCACGTTGCTGGCATCTGCTGCTCCCTTGCTCTTGGGCTCCGTTGTTTTCAGCTTCTGTCCCTGTGGGGGTTCCTCACATTGCTTCTCCAGGGCTGGCTTTCATCTCTCGGTTTTCCTTGGCTCTCTCCAGGTTATGGCTTGCTTAACATCTCATGGTGACTTCTGCTGGCTCCAAGCAGCTCTAGACATCCATGTCTCTATTCTCCAAGGATCTACATCTGTGTGGACTCTGCTCCCAAATTTCTGTCAAATCTTTCATTTCTATACAATGTTTCCTCTTTTAAAGGATTCCAGTAAACTAATCAAGATCAACCTGGAATGGGTGGAGTCACATCTCCCTCTAATCCAAAGTTACACCTACAATTGAGCATGTTGCATCTCTGTGGATCTAATGAAGAGCTTCCAACCTGCAGGATTAAAAACAGATTAAAAGAAATGGGTTTTCCAACAAGATTAAATCAGTATCAAAACAATGTTTCTCTGGGGTACATAATAGCTTTGAACTGGCACAAATATATAGAGAGCTCACACTGAACAACATGAGAGGAAGAATACTCTTTAGAAAAAAAATGGCATGACTTTGAACAGGCTCTTCATACAAAAGCATCTCTTAATGTGCAGAGTATATTATGTGGTAGTTCTCATATTAATTATTTACAAAGAAATTGCAAATCTTAGTGAAATAGTTCAAACTATCCCCCATAATAGCTAAAGTTAAATGGACTTTGTGTAAAATGTCAGAGAGATTATGGAAGAATTAGAACTCTCATATTGTTTGTAGGAGTGTAAATGGTTGTAATCATTTAGGAAATTTTATGGTATTACCTGTAAAGGTGAAGATTTGCATATTATACAACCGAGAAATATAGCATCATATTGGTACCAGACATACAAAATGTTCATAGCAAATTTATAAGTAATAACCAAAACCCATGAACAATCCAAACATATCACTAGTAAAATGAGTAAACAAAAGATGATGTCTTAATATAACTGAACTCTATCCAACAATACAAGTAATTGAATTACACCACTTCTCACCCAAAATATCACTACATTTTAAAAATGTAAAGTGACGAGTGTTTGAAAGGATGCCATGAGCGTGAATCCCTAGTGCATCGTTGGTGGAAATGTAAAATTGTGTAGCCACTGTGAAAAGCAGTATGGCAGTTTCTCAAATTAAATATAGAACTATCATGCGACCTGGCAATTCCATTCTGAGGCATAAAACCAAACGAAGTGAAAACAGGTTCTCAAATAGATAATTGTGCATAACGTTTATATCACCACTAGACATAATAGCCAGCAGGTGGAAATAACCCAAGTGTCAATCAACAACTTACCACAAGTAAAAATGAATTTCTGAGACTTGCTGCTACATGGAAGAACCTTAGAAATCTTATGTCCATTGAGATAAGCAAGGTGCAAAATGAGAAATATTCTGTATACTCATATAAAACAGTATAAAAATAGCAGGTCCCTAGAGGAAATAAAAAGTAGAGGTTGCTAGAGCAGGAGAGCAGAAGAAAGAGGAAATGTTTATTTGCTGGACAGGGCATGTTCATAAAAGAAAATTTTTAAAGCATAGATTTTAAATGAATGGATTGGGTGTGCAATGGTGGCACAGTGGCAGAGTTCTTTCCTGCCATGCCAGAGAGCCAGGTTTGATTCCCAGTGCCTGCCCATGCAAAAAAAACAATGAAACATAACTATAAGCAGTGGCATTGATGAATCTCACAAAATAATGTTGGGTAAAATTCCCAAATAGAATTAATTTAGAAACCAGGAAGGTAATTTCTTTGGAGATATGCCAGTGATAATGATTTCAAAAAGGGTTTCTGAGAGATTGAATATGTTCTCACCCCTCGCTTGTGTGGTGTTACACATGTGTTCACTTCCTGATAAAGGATTAATCAGTGCATTTATGATTCATGCTTTTTTATGAGTATACATTATATGCCAATGCATATTTAAGAAGAAAAGAAATGAAGCTCAACAATGAATGAAAAACCAAAGTGTTATCCAATTGAAGATCTAAAGGAAGACCAGAGGTCTAAGAGAAAAATTGGGGGTAAAAACAAAGCATGGTGAAACAGAGTTAATGCAAGTTGGACAGAATTTGTCTAAAACTGTTGAGGGAATTCATTGGAGATCCTCTGAATAAGAGATAACTATTAGGCTGATGACATTGCATTTCTCGCTACACATGGACCAGTGTGTGAAGTCTCCAGATCATCCTCCTTGCAAACAAGGAGAGAACTCAGTGCCTCCAAAAAGCTGTGACCTGCCTGGCTTATGAAGACCCTCTGGGGATGGCACTGGTCTGCACAGCGCTTTACTTCTCTTTGATCATGGCTGTTATTCTTGGGGTCTTTGTGAAGCATCGAGACACTCCCATAGTAAAGGCCAACAACAGGGGTCTCAGCTATGTCCTGCTCATCTCCCTCCTTCTGCACTTCCTCTGCTCCACGATCTTCATTGGTCATCCTAACACAGCCACCTGCACCTTCCAACAAATCTCATTTGGAATGTCATTCACCGTGGCTGTGTCCACTGTGTTGGCAAAAACCATTATCATGATTCTGGCATTCTAGGTCACTGTACCAAGGAGAAGGATGAGGCAGTGGTTGGGGTCAGGAGCACCTAACTCGGATATTGCCATCTGCTCCCTAATCCAGATGACTCTCTGTGGAATCTGGCTAGGAACTTCTCCCCCATTCATTGACAAAGATGCACACTCTGAGCTTGGCTATATCATCATCAAGTGCAACAAGGGCTCGGTCATCACATTCTACTGTGTCCTGGGGTACATGGGATGCTTGGCCCTGGGGAGCTTCACCATAAATTTCATGGCCAGGAACCTGCCCAACACCTTCAATGAAGCCAAGTTCTTGACCTTCAGCATGCTGGTGTTCTGCAGTGTTTGGGTCACATTCCTCCCCATCTACCACAGCACCAAGGGGAAGGTCATGGCAGCCGTGGAGATCTTCTCCATCTTGGCTTCCAGTGCTGGATTGCTGGGCTGCATCTTTGCCCCAAAATGCTATATTATTTTGTTAAGGCCAGAGATGAACATTCAGCATGGATTACGGTATAAAACTGCTTCTGGTGGAAATAGGCTTCCTTAAGTTTTATCTCACATGTTTCCTACAATAAAAAGGGGGCCTGAAGAAATTCTACACCATATTTGGGTTCAGATATTAGATAACAATATCATGTGATTTACCTTCTTCAATGAACATGCAACCCTCATTATTTTTTTCTAATTGTATCAGGAGCATCACAACCCTCAGATAACTTTTCAACTTGAAATTTCATTTGTGATTATTTTTAGTTCCTCACATTAAATTCAGTGACACATACTGATATTCTAGCTAAATTGTTTGTAATAACTAACTTTACACCATCTCCCACTTTGCTTTTTCATTTCTTTATTTCCAATTTTCCTGGTAAGCACAATAAAATATTCCTCTCTATGCAACATGCCATGGTTATCTTGATGACCCAGGAGCAATTATGGAATATTTTTTTTATTTTCTGAGAGATTTCCATTATCTTGTTTTAAATATAGTAAATTACAAGCTATAAAGCACTACCTTTTAGGCTCCTTAATATATTTCTTTCTTTTTTCTATCTTGAACAAATAGAAGGTTGTTTTTATATGCTAAACTCGGTGGTGTGTTTTGTTTGAGAGTTAACAGCACATTTCCCTTCTAATTATTGCACCACTTCAGGACTTGAGGGAGAGAAGACCTCGAGATGTCTGTGCCAGTGAAAAGTGTGCCTGACAGAAATGCTATTGGGGAGACCAACTAAGAGATGAAGACATTGTCTTTCTCCTCTCTAGGTTCTCGAGAGTCCATCACTGACCATATTAGGACACCAGAGAGCTTTAAGTGTGCACCGTTAGTTTAGCTTCTTACAGAAAACCTTCTGAAATGTATGTATGCTATACGCTGGTTTCAAGAAATGGTCATGGATAAACCTTCCTTTTTATTAGTTATAGAACAGCAATGAAGAGCTCTGTTAATTTTACCACTAAGAGTGTTACATAAAAGAAAGGTTCTAACAGATGAATTAATATTAGAGTTGATTTCCAAGAATGTCTATCCTTGTTTCTAACAGCATAATATGTTCTTCTTTCCTGATATTGAGAATTGTGAAATTTCATAATGCCAAGAAACTCAGACTCAAAGTTGATACTCAGTTACATCAGCTGGAGTAAACTTATGATGAACATATTTGAACTATGATCCATTCCTTGGTTTATGATTAACATATTTGAATTATGACCTATTTTCTCTTTCTGTTTTATTAGCTATGGACAGTTATCCCTGCCATATCACCATTTTCCCTAATGCCAATTCCATATATTGCTGGTCAGCATAAGAAATTAAATGGGATTTATTGGCAAGTTTTGCAGAAGACACAAAACAGCTGCTGCATTCTGTGCTATTACCAAGTCAGTGAGTCCAGTTTAGGACATAACTAAGAAAAAAGAAAAGGAAATCTTTGAAACCCTTGCTTCCTACAAAGCATTTGTAAAAATCATTGAGGTCTGCATATCTCTTGCACAGAAATTGCAAGAATTGGGGGTGTAGGATTGTTATTAAAAAAAAGCAATTCAGGAGACTCTGTGATCATGCAAGAAAAAATGCTAAGACCTTATTAATTTCTTAAAGGAAAATGATGGTGAATGATCTACCCCTATTGATTTTCAGGCAAGAAAAGGATACCTTGAAAATGCTTTTATTAACAGGAGCGCCAGTATCTGCTGATCCAGGGCCAGGTGGGAAGAATTGTGAAACACTGAAGGAGCTGATGGAAGACGTGTTCTCTGGTCTGAAGTGATGGCCAAAATTTTTTGCGGAATTTCCAGATCATGGGGTGAGGCACCTCTAACCCTGCGATATGGAAGGGGTAACGATATGAGGGGTTTGTTGTAAAAATATATATATATATACTTTATTGTAAATAAAGTCAAATCCTTTGGGGAGATGAAACTTTCTGCCCAACGTAAATACCTGGATAATGATTATGTTTAAACTCCATTAGCTTGATCTAAGTGTTCATCTTCAACTAACCCTTTTCAACATCTGTATCTCTGGGATTTCTCATAAATCTCACAGATCTGGGTTATAGCTCTGGACCCTCTATGGTCTTTGAAAAGTCACTTAATCTCTTACACCTCAATATAATACCACCTGCCCTACTTACCTAATAAGGTGCTATGTAAAATGACTTCCTTTTGAAGTGAGGCTCTTTGAAAAAGTCTAAGAGTGTCCAATGTTTTTCCAATTTTCATATCAACATCACCTTATGAAAAAAATGCATTGAAGAGGAGGGAGGAAGGGGACTAAAATCCATTAAGCTCCATGTTGGATTGATTTTTTTTTTCTGTTTGCCACTCTGGATCCATTCTCCTCCCTTCTCCATGCAGCAGTATGCAGGGTAGAAAAAAGGCCTAGAAGGAGATTTAGACATTTGGATTTTGATTGGCTTAGACAATGTTATAACAAATACTATTGAGTTTGGGTTGGAAATATATTGAATGTATATATTAAAATGAGGGAGAACGTGTATATTTGCAATAGTGCTTTTCCTTATTGGGGATTTGCTATATTTTTCCATTCATCCTCTGTTCATCATCTTTTAGTAGTATTTTATATATGTGTATGTATATGTATATAAATATATATGTGTGAGTACACACATACACACGCACACACATATTCATAAACATACATATATGTACGTATGTATATATATACAAGGACAATATATTTTCTTCTCATATTTCTTCCTACTTCATTTTAGGAATAGTTGCTACTTTGAAGGGAAGTTTTTTCTGTGCTGCATCTTTAAACTGGGTATTCATGTTATATAAGAAACTATTATTTCTCTTAGATCAATTTTAACCTCACATCTTAGTCCTATATTTTTGTTATTGGTTCTTATATTTTTGTAGGTAGTTTTATCATTTATTTTCTTCGCCATTCTTTATCCCTATTTTTTTCTGTTTGTATTGTTACTGTGATGTTTAATCTCAGTGTTGTCCCTCAGCCTCCCTCTATATCTTATGTTTGTCAAGAGAACTTTGCTAATGTCTTATCATTAGCTGTGGTGTTCATGGTATATGTTTGGATAAAACCCTTTTTAAATTAAAAATAGTTTCTTCCATTACTGGATATTTCAGAATTGTATCGTTATTTGATTAAAGCACTTATTGACTTCTCTCAAAGTGATAGTTCTTCCCTATCCCTGATAATTTTATAAATGTCACTAATAACATTGACTATATATTACTGGGAAAAATTTCGCTGGTCGTGATGTGCAGTTATTTTATGAGTCTGTTGGAAGTCAATTTGCATTTTGAGTTCTTGCATTATTTAAAATTATATTGACTCATTATTTTCTTTGCAGGGCTATCCATGTTGGACTCTTAAATATACATAGGAAAATACAATTATTTATTGTATGAGAGGATGGAGAGGATGAATGCAGGGAAGGATGGCTAAATTGAATTTCTTTTAGTTGCCCTCAACAGAAAACCAAACCTAAATTTCCTCAAGCAAAAACAAGAAAGTATTCATCTCTGTAATTTATGACAACATCTGGACAGATCTTGGAATTTATATCCTCCAATCATTGCTCAAATTGGGCTATATGCTCATTGCTTCCCCATTCATGTCATCAGATGGAAAGGAAGGTTTTGATTGGGTTAAGGCTATAAAGCTTATGCCTGGAGAAAAGGGCAGTGACAGTGGAGTTTATCCACTATTTTCTGCACCATGAGGAAAAAGCAATTCCCAAAAACCTGGCTTTTAGAAATGGAATAAAGGTTACATACATATTAAGGGGCATGGAAAAACTGTACACACCTCTGCTCTCATTCCATCTTTAAATCCCTACCAAGATGTTAATGTCACCTATTGAACTGAAAGTGAAGGATGCCATGTTATTGACTAGCATGGCTGCAAGTACAGCATTTAAACATACACAGCCAACATCTGTGCTTTATATTAGGGCCAAATCAACATTGCATTAAGAGCTAAAAACACAATGAAGAATACTGTATAAAATAAGATGGTGTCCACTGACAAGGATAAAATATTCTCAATATGCATACCTGATAAAAGACTGGCTGCACTAATATATGCTGAATTCCTACAAACAGCCCAAATTAAAAACGGAAAAATGAATATTTTTTATGAAAGATAGTCTACAAGTGGCCAATAAACACACAAAACTGTGCTCAATATATAAAAAGTGCAGTCACCTAAATATATTCTAAGCTACCGGAAGGGCCAAAAGTGAAAGAACGGGCAATATCAAGTGGTGTGGGTCAGGTAGAGGGTCTGAAACTATCGCACATTCCTGGTGAGAGCACAGACTCATAATGAACTTGTTGCAATGTTTTATAGTTTATTTGAAAGTTGATCATTAACCGATGATATGACAGAAATTCCATTCATGGGTATTTACCCAGTAAAAATGTAAGAATGTAGTCACAAAATGAATAAGAACTTTATTCAAACTGTCCATCAACAGGAAAATGAATGAACAAATTATGGTGCAAAATACAGTATGATACTATTAGCAATAGAAAAGAAGAAACTACCAATATATTCACAAAATAGGTGAATCTAAAATGCATCATAATGATAAAATGAGACAGATTTAGAGAGTACATACTGCTGGATTCCATGTACATGAACAACAATAAATAGCAAAATTAATTAAAGAATGATAATTTGTTCTGTATGGAGGTTTGGGTATAGAGGACTGGAAAGAAGTATAAGGAAAATTTTAGGGGCAACGGAAATGTTCCATATCTTGATTTGACTGATATAGTTGATAATTACACACACACACATGTATGAATATATACATTTGCAAAACTCATCATATTATGTATTGTGTGTAAAATACTTCAATTTTAAACATAGATTCCTATCAATGAAGCTTTGCACAAATTGTTACTGAAGGAAAGCACAATTTTTGCCAGCAATTCTACTGCAAAAAGAAGCAGTTACTATTGATATTTGAGTAATATCAAACATCAAAAGCCTGAATCTTTTTTCCTTCTCAAAACCAGAAGATGAATCAGTTGATGACATGAGGCAACTTTCAATTTTTAGACTGAACTATTAATTCTTTTTGAAATGAATTGACTCATATTTTCCTGCCCATATGTGAGTTTGTGGGTGGGGAATAAAAAGAACTAATCTTGAAAGATTAAAGTCATTTCTGAGATTAAATTTATTTGTGAAATCATGCCATGAATTTCCTCATAAAAGGCCAAGAATCGTAAGAAGTATGGATCCCAGGTGAACTTTCAGTGTTTTCCTTTAGGCTTAAATTATTTAAGCTTACTTTTAGCAAGATATAGAATCAAAGTTCTGAAATTGAGCTCAGGGATGTCAGAGTTTGCTTTTCTCATCTCAGAGGTGAGGCAACTGAGCACAAGGCTACACCAAATTAGCTACAGGGGCAGGAACCAATCTTAAGTCTCAATGAAATCCATTTGTTTATCCCTTCATTTTCCTTTCCTTATTATAATAAATAAAAGACAAGGTGGTTCATAGCATCTTACCTCTTTCTTCATCTACTGATTTCCCTTTACCAATGTCCTGGATATGTACTTTTGACCAATGTTCTGCAAAGTGTTCTATGATGTGTGAAAGTGTGGTTCTAAAAGAAAAAATTCATATAAAATATGTTTGAAAAATGCTCAGTCCTGTGACCTTTCTTGATGGGTCACAAAGTTAAGCATGTTAACAATTCAGTGCAACTTTAGATTAAAGCAACAGATTTGAAATCCTTGGGGAAATTGTGAACCACCTAACAAAGACATTCCTCTATCATTGTTTCCAGGAATTGGACTCATACAGAAACCAATATTCTTAGAAAAGCGAAATTGCTCACAGTGTAGAAAGTGCATGGATATGGACCCACCAACCCTAGGCTTGGAGGTGCTCACAAACAAAAGAACAAGTCTAAGGTCACACATCAATGTTAATGGGTTTCTGTACCAAGAACCACAGAATGGCCCATCACCAAAGGCAGCAGACACATTGGCCAGCAGAAGCAAAAAGCTCATACTGGACACATCGGGGACCTAATGAGGGATTCATCTGACAACATGGGTGTAGGTGGTTGAAGTTCCTAGCATAGAGCTCTCAGTTTCATTCCATTTTACCATTGTGCTTGTTGGAAAGGATTAGATACACTAGAAAATAATGTTTTGATCCTGATCCAATCATATGGGAATGAATCCTCAATTTTAAATTGGTTTGTGAAACTTACTGTACAAACACAGGTTTTACAAGGATTATATGTATACATTATTTAAATATGCCTATGCTTAAGCTAATATATATATATATACACCCTATTCAGTACTGTACCTTGGAATTGTGATTAGATTATCTCCATGGAGATGTGACTCTCCCAGTTCTGGATATTAACCTTTGATTGGAGTGAGATGTGACTCCACCCATTCCAGGTAGATCTTGATGAGTTTATTGGAATCCTTTAAAAGATGAAACATTTTGGACAGAGCCACAAGAGAGCAGCAGAGCCACAAGAAGCAGAGTTCACCAGCCAGAGACCTTTGGAGAAGAAGAAGAAAAGGGCCCCAGAAAATTTTCATGAAACAAGAAACCTGGAGAGAAAGCTAGCAGAAGTCACCATGTTCACCATGTATCTTTCCAGTTGAGAGAGAAACCCTGAATTTTGTCACCCTTCTTGACAAAAGGGATCATTGCCTGGAAGTTTTAGATTGGACATTTCCATAGCCTTCTCTTAATTTGGATATTTTCAGCCTTATGAATATAATCTAGCTACTTAATAACTTCCCCTTTTAATAGCCATTCCATCTCTGGTATATCACATTCCAGCAGCTAGCAAACTAGAACAAGTATCATCTTATTCCAACTTTTATATTCTTTCGCACCTGAATACATTTTAAATGAATACATTTGCTTAGTAAAAATGGAAGATGAGATCAGATTTTTACTCACTGTCCTTCAGAGTACCATTTATGTCACTCAAATTTCATTTACTCCTCTGGGAAATGACATTACAAGTTTTACTGCTTCACTGCTCAGAAGAAATGTTTCCTATGCATGTGACCAAGAGTGTAGTTGTCATCATGTTCAAACTGTGAGTTTTATTTTGTGTACAAATGTCCATGTATGCACTAAAATCTTTGAAGTAACTAGTCTATGAAGTGAACACAAAAGAATAGAAACTGTCCTCATGAATCTAATTAAAAGGTAGATTTGATAGCAGTTTGACTGTGAAGGAAAATTCAGGGTGCAATGAGGGAATGGAGGGGAATTGCCTAATCTAGTTATGACAACCAAGGTAAAAGCTTCCTATGGACAGAAAAATTACAGAAGATGAGCAGGAGTTGGTTAGACAGTTGGGATTTAGTTTCAGACAGTGGAATGAGACATGGAGGGGGGGAAATCTATGGGCAGCACAGCGACATCTGATTAAAGACCCTGAGTTGGGTCTGAGCTTGGCAGCTGCACTGAGGAATACACAGTCTCTGGAACATAATGAGGAGGAAGAAGATGTGAGAAGAATAGGTCAGATGCTGCAGAATTTTTAAAAACTTTTTTATTGTACAGTATAACATATAAACAAAACAAAGAAATAAAAAAAACAATACTTCTCAAAGCACTCTTCAAAAAGCGGTTACAGAATGGATCCCAGAGTTTGTCATGGGTTTCCAAATGATCCTCTCAGATTTTTCCTTCTAGCTACTCCAGAATGTAGGAGGCTGGAGGGCTTAATTTTTTTTTCACAATGGACTTTTTTTCTTCTTTTATTTGTGAACAGTAACATATATACAAAAAAGCTATACATTTCAAAGCACAGCACCACAATTAGTTGTAGAACATATTTCAGACTTTGACATAGGTACAATTTCACAATTTTAGGTTTTTATTTCTTGCTGCCCTAAAATAATGGAGACTAAAAAAATATCATTTTAATGATTCAGCATTCATATTCATTTGTTAAGTCCTATCTTCTCTGTATAATTCCACCATCAACTTTGATCTTCCCATCCCTCTCTTAAGGGGTGTTTGGGCATTGGCAATTCTAAATTGTTCATATTGGAAGGGCCTGTCACTAATATGGGGTAGAGAGATGGGACTATCTGATGTTCTGGAGAGGCTGGGTTAGGTTTCCGGACTTATCTGGACCAGGGATTCATCTGGAGGTTGCAGGTTTCTAGAAAGTTACTCTAGTACTTGTATGCTTGTGGAATCTTATATATTGTCCTAGGTGTTCTATAGGATTGGCTGAAATGGTTCTGGTTGGGGGTTGGCAAGTTATGATAGATAGCAAGTTCTACCTGAAGCTTGTTCAAGAGTAACCTCCAGAGTAGCATCTCGACTTTATTTGAATTATCTCTGCCACTGATACTTTTTAATTATTATTCTTTTCCCTCATTTTGTTCAGGATGTATTTGTTGATCCCATGATTCCAGGTCTGGATTTATCCCTGGGAATCCTCTCCCACATTGCCAGGGAGACTTTCACACCTGGTTGTTATGATGCTGCAGACTCTGAAGTTCATTTAAGGATTAGAACTTTATTCTGAAAACAAAGGAAGATGTTGAAAAATTGACAATGGGAGAAGTCGATGAAACAACAGGCAAGTTTTTGTTAAAAATGATCTAATTTACTTTCTTCGGAGTCGCACAGAATTTGTACTCATATTAAGTTGGATTGCATGTAAAATTTCTCTGGAAGTAAACCCTGTGGTCTTTTCTGTTAAAAGTTGATTAAAATAATGTGATACTGAAAGAGATTTTTAAAAGCAGCATCATAAATAACAAACATTTTGCTAGACTTTAATGTATACATGCAAACAACGAGTAGAAAATGGTTGCATCCAATTGTTTTACATCCTCAGTTCAGGAACAGATGATAAGAAATAAGAAAGATAAAAAAAGATAGAACTGAAAGAAATAAAGGGAAGTTCCCTGAAATATACTACCTAAGGAAACAAATATATTTTGAGAACAATTAAGGTTGTTTGTATTTGTTTGTATGAGTGTCTGTGTGATGAGATATAATAGAAGTCTGTACATTTTATTCGGCTTCTCTGTAAAACTGTAACTATTCTATTAAAACAAATATAAAAATAATACTCTGTGAAATAAGCAAGGCATGTAACAACAAATATATGCTTTCATTTTATGAAATATCTATAAATTGAAAATTCACAGAGACAGACAGTACATTGGTGGTTACTAGTAACTTAAGAGTGGAGAAGTGGAAGGATTGCTTGGTGAGTATAGAATGCTTATAGATTTTTAATTTTAAAACGACATTAAATTTTAAAGTGATATATTAATACTTCATATTAGAAAAATGCATTCGATTTTATGTTAAAATTCCTGTCAATTGGAAGTTAGAATTGAGGGAGAGGGCAGAGCTTCTATATAATTTACAAACAGCAAACACTGTAAAGGAAATTCACTTTTCCACTTCTCCAGTTACATTCACATTAACAAGTGCTCAGAGATTGGGATGACACAGACCAATTTATTTAATGACCTGGGAGAACTGAACTCTCAGTGCCATAAAACACTAATATCCAAATATGACCTGAAATCTTTCATACTCGGAGGCTCAGTCAAGCAGGCTTTCATCCATCATTGTCTGCATTCAGAAGCCCATGCCTGATCATGTCATCCTTCCAGGTCGGTGTATGAAGTTTCAACCATCATTACTCACCTGGCTAAGAAGCATCAATGGATCCATAGTCCTTGGTCATGGATTTGTATATTTTAAGGAATTTCTAATTTCTATAGCTTTAAGATTAAATTCTATAGCTTTAAAGTTTAAATTATATACATTCTATTCAAATTCTAATAATTCTTCTGAGTATAAATAAAAGGTTTATTTGCCTGAGTTATTAGGGTCATTCAGAGGGATATATTTATATCTACTTTAGTATGTGCAAAAATAATATATATCATATAATGGGTGTGATTTTGATATGTACAACAAATAATACTGGGATAAGAAATTGTGGGTACAAATTGCTCAATTGGACTTCTATATGGGTAATTAAAAACTATAGTAGTCTTTCTGTTTCCTTCTTTATAGACATCATACAATCAGGAATTGAGAAAATCAGTAGGAAATCTCTCTGTTTACTTTATGTGCTGGATTGAAAGGTGTGCCCCAGTTTTGGTGCTTTTTTGTTATTGCTGTGTTTATACACAACATATTCTGTTGTGTATAAACTCATTACAAAGAAGATCTCTTCAAAATGCTATTTCAGTTGAAGTGGGGTCCAACTGAATCAATGTCTGTTTTAATACAGATTAGTGGAACCATTTATAAGTAGAGAGAAATTCAGATGCAGATAAAGGCAATATGGAGCAACCAAAAAAAGAATCTAATAAAACCCAAAAGGGAAACACTACCAAGTACATTGTCATTTGATGGAAAAAAACAGAGAAAGCCAAAAGTCATCAAGAGAAACAACCAAGAGAAAGAAAGCCTTCAAGCCTTCTGAGCAAATATATTCCTAGTGTAAAGCCAACCCATTGTGAGATATTTATTTTAAGAGCTAGAAAGATAAAACACTGTATAAACCCAGATAACTGTGGTTTTCACCTGACTTTCATCTGCACTGAGCATTCCCAGGAAATCAGAATGTGATGGCTTGTGCTCAATATAGCATTAGCATTCTAAAATTTCTCATTGCACAGCATCACCCACTCAATCTGTGCACACAATATCTGGAGTGAGTTTCATAAAAATTAAAAAAGAAAAATTAACAGGCAAAAAGGAAAGGAAATTCACTCTTGTCTTGTGGAGTGAAACACAATTTAGGATTTAAAGTCATTACATGCCTAACTCTCTTGAGATAAGATGGACTACAATCCTTGTGAATAATTGAAAAAAAAACATGAATAAGTCATTTTGGGATTAAATTCATGAATAAGCCTGTTATTCCAATAATGATTTATATCTCAAGAAGTTAGGTAGCTTTCCCTCCTCTTCAAAGTTTTGTAGCACTTATGCAGGATTGGTACCAATTCTGTTTTTAATATTTGGTAGAATTCACGTGTGAAGACATCTGGTCCTTTATATTTCTTTGGGGAAGCTTTTTTATGACTGATTCTATGTCTTTAGTGGTGAGTGGCTTGTTGAGGTCTTCCCTTTCTTTTCCAATAAATGTTGGTTGTTGTGGCTTTTCTATGAAGTTGCCCATTTCATCAAGTTGTCTAATTTTTTAGCGTATCGTGGCTCATAGTATCCTTTCATTATCTCCTTTATTTCTGTGAGGTCTCACTCCTATTCCTGATTTTATTTGTTTGTATCCTCCCTTTTTTTTTCTTGTCAGCCTCCCTAATGGCTCATAAATTTTATTGATTTTCTCAAAGAACCAACTTCTGATATTATGTATTCTCTCTATTGTTTTCATGTTATCAATTTCATGTATTTCTTTCCTATTTATTGTCATTTCTTTCCTTCTGTTTGCTTAGGCATGGGTTTCCTCTTTTTTCTCTGGTTCCTCTAGAGGTGTGCAGTTAATTCACCAATTTTTGCTATTTCTTCATTTTTTCATTTAAACAATTAGAGCAATATTTAGATTTCTCTTGTAATTTATTCCTTCTCCCACTCGTTTATTAAGAGTATGTTGTTTAGCTTCCATATAGTTGTGAATTTTCCCACCTTCCATTTGTCTTTGATTTTCAGCTACATTCCATTATGACCCACCAAACTGCATTATATAATTTTGATCTAGGATCTGTCCTATAACAGATTATTGAAGAATGATTTCAAAGCTATTGCTTTCTTATCTCCTTTCTTTGTATATATGTTATATTATAAGATAAAAAAGTTTTAAAAATATTGTAATTTGATTTGTGACCCAACATGTGATCTATCTTGTAGAATGATACATGTGCACTGAGGTAAAAGGTAGATTATGCTGTTCTGTGGGCGATGTCTATAAATGTCTGTTAAATCTGGATAATTTATTATATTATATAAAATCGTTTTTCCTTATTGATCTTCTGTCTAGATATTCTATCCATTGATGACAGTCGTGCATGAAATTGCCAACTATTTTTGTAGAAGCATCTACTCAGTCCTTCAGTGTTGTCCATGTTTGCCTCACATATTTTGAGGCTCTTGGGCTTGGTAATAAATATTTATCATTGTTATGGCTTCTGATGATTGTCCCTTAATTAATACATAGTGGCTTTCTTTGTCCCTTTTAACTGTTTTACACTTGAAGGCTCATTTTTATATTATTAATATAGATACTGTGATGATTTGAAAGAATGTATGTCCCCTAGAAAAGCTATGTTTTAATCTAGATCCCATTTAGTAAAGGCAGAATAATCCCTTTTCAATACTGTATGTTTGAATCTGTAATCAGATAATCTCCCTGGAGATGTGATTTAATCAAGAGTGCTTGTTAAGATGGATTAGGTAGAGGCATGTCTCCACCCATTTGGGTGAGTCTTGATTAGTTTCTGAAGTCCTATGAAATAGGAAAAATTTTGGAGAATGAAGGAGACTGGAGAGAGCACAGAATGCTGCAGCACCATGAAGCAGAGTCCATGAGCCAGCGACCTTTGGAGATGAAGAAGGAAAATGCTTCCCAGGGAGTTTCAGGAAACCAGAATCCAGGAGAAGAAGGTAGCAGATGATGCCGTGTCCACCATGTGCTCTTCCAGATGAGAGAGGAACCCTGTCTGTTTTCACCATGTGCCTTTCCAGATGACAGTGAAATTGTGACTGTGTTTGCCATGTGCCTTCTCACTAGAAAGACAAACCCTGAACTTCATCAGCCTTCTTGAACCGAGGTATCTTTCCCTGAATGCCTTTGATTGGACATTTCTATAGACTTATAGTAACTGGGACATTTCCTTGGCCTTAGAACTGTAAACTAGCGAGTTATTAAATTTCCCTTTGTAAAAGCCATTCCGTTTCTGGTATATTGCATTCTGGCAACTATCAGACTAGAACAATATTCCACTAATTTCTGGTTGTAGTTAACATGAAATATATTTATCCAACTTTTTACTTTCAATCTGTTTCTGTCCTTGGGTCTTAAATGATTCTCTTGTAGATGGCATATAGATGGATCCTATTTTTATCCATTCTTTGGATTGGGGAGTTAACACCATTCACATTTAATGCTATTACTGTAAAGGCAGTAATATTTTCGACTAATTTTTCTTTTGAATTTTGCTTGTCATATCTTAGTTTACTCTCTTTTTGCACTATTAGTTACACTTATTTTTAGTCTTCACTTCTCCACTCTTCCTCAAGGCTCTCTCTCCTGGCTGAGTCTATCTGTAATGCTCTGTATTGTATTTCTTGTAAAGCAGGTCTCTTCTTCAGTAACTCTCTCAATGTCTGTCTTTATGCTAGTAATTTTAACTCAATCATTTTTGAAGAATAGTTTTGAAGGATATAGAATTTTGGGTTGGCTTTTTTATTTCAGTATCTTAAATATATGAAACCACTACCTCCTTGCCTCCATGATTTCTGCTAAAAGATATACATATACTCTTATTGAGTTTCACTTTGTATGTGATGGATTGCATTTCTATTAATGCTTTATAAATCATTCCTTCTCTTTAACATTTCACAATCTCATGAGGAAATATATTGGAATGGATATGTATGGATCTCTTCTTTTTGGGTATGTTGTGCTTTTTAACTGTAAGTTTGTCTTCCATAGGAGTTGGCAAATTTTCAAGTGATTATTTCCTCCATTATTCATTATGTCCCTTCTTTCTTTTCTTTTCCTCCTGGGACACCCATAACACATATATCCATGCACTTTTTGTTTTCATTCAGTACCCTGAGACCCTAGTCAAATTTATCCATTCTTCTCCCTATCTCTTGTTTTATGTATAAAATTTCAGATGGCCTGTCTTCCAGTTCATTAATCCTTTCTTCTGCCTCTTCCAATTTGCTGTTGTATGACTTTATTGTGCTTTTCATCTCTTCTTCTGCTTTCATTCCCATAAGATCTGCCATTTGTTTTATAATGCTCCTGTGTTATTCTGTAGGACCCCTTGTGTCTTCTTCATATCCTTCAACTCTTTTATCACCTTTTTCCTTCAGTGCATGGATTTTATTTAGAAGATTTGTTTGAACATTTTTATTTTGCTGTGTCTTTCCTGTATCCCTCCTGTATCTCAGTTGAGGTGTTAGTTTGTTACTTTGGCTAGGCCATGTCTTTGTGCTCCCTGGTATGAATTCTGATGTTTTCTAGTGCCTAGGGATCTGATTTTCTTCTCTTGTTTTATTCTGGAGCTCATATTCTCTTTTACCTTGGGTTTTCTTCTTGCTTGGCTCTGTTCTCTATCTCTTCTTTGGATTTCACTCCAACTTGTTCCTACTCTCTAGCATAGCTTCTGTTTAACTGATCTGAATTTTTAAGCTCTAGTTTTTCAGTTTCTTTCCCTGCTAGATAGGTTCACCCCAATCAGTCCCAGGATACAAGAGGAGGGTATAATAAGCATCAAGTTTCCCTGGGGCTGAGACTCAACAAGGTACAAGTTGTTCCTGTGAAGCCTCTTGATACTGTGCTTTTCATATTCTGCCCAGCAGATGATGTTTTTCAGCCAATAGCTCCCCCACTGACATAAAGTGGTGTAGTGTCTTTAATTTTCAACAAATCCTGTCCCCGCCATTGTCATGGGTGAGATAAGAGATGATGCAGAGGGTGGGCTTAAACTATTTCTGTTTTCTGGCACAATTGGTTTGAATTCTCTGAATGAGACCTATCACTTGTGCTGGGCCCAACCACATTTTTCTCATGGAAGATATGACCATTAGGGATATATGTTCTTAACCTGACTAGTTGCTTTGTCTCTCAGACAAATTTATGTTATGTTATGTTATGTTATGTTATGTTATGTTACGCTGTGTTAAGGAGCAATAGCTAAGTGACACAACAGTCAATTTGAACAAATATGAAGGATTTGAGATTACTCAATTCTAGTTGATCTCTACTAATTTTATTCCTTCAGACTGAAAAAATAACCGAGCAACACTACTTATTAACATTTACTTCAGATAACTATACTTTTAAGTGACCCGAGACAAGCTTCCCTTCCAGATAATTAGATTTAGGAAGGACATGCCTATTTGTAGATGCAAAGCTGGTGACCCTGAATAAAAGCTCTCCCTTACTTGAAGGATATTGTGAGCTGGAATCCAAGTTTTGTAATATTCTATACATACAGGAAAGAGTTAAATGGCAAACACAAGTTGCTAGGAAAAGCTGCAATTAGTATTTCAACATATGCAAGCAAAAACAAGAATAAAAACTCTCAGATTTCTGTTACCAAAGACAAATGACTGGAACAGAGACAGATAAAGAGCAAGCAAGTAACTGACAAAGTGACAGATATATTCAGCCTCATCTGCTGTTAAATTATTACTATGTACTGTGGTTTATTATTCCCCTATTTGCATATTAAATTAAAAATGCTTTTGGGGAAAATAGCTAACATGAGAGAGCATATCAGCCTGCCACAAAGTGTATGAACTCAATCAAGAGGTAATATTAACACCTTTCATTGGGGTGGGACATTTGTTACAATTGATGAAAACACATTTTTATAATTGTACTATTAACTGTCATTCATAATTTCACTTAAGGTTCACTGCTTGTGGTGCACAGTTCCATGGATTATTTTTTAATTTTTATTTTACTGCCATATATACCACCCAGTATTTCCCCTTTTAACCACATTCAAATATATAATTCAGTGTGGTTAAATATGCATACAATGTTGTGCTGCTATGACCATCACCATTACCACATGTTTCAATCATTGCAATTAAAAATTCTGTATATTTAATCATTGTCTCACTATCACCCAATCCCTCTCTTTCCCATGGTCACCTACATTCCATATTCTTACCTTAGCTTGCTTATGCTAATTTTTTCTATCAGCCAGATCATGTATTATTTGTCTTGTGTCTAGATTACTTTACTCAACAGTTAAGGTTGATTCCTGCTGTCTTATGTATCAAAACTTCATTTTTCACAGTCAAATAATACTCCATTCTGCTTGTATGCCATATTTTGTTTATCCATTCATCAGCTGATGACACTTGGGTTGCTTCCATCTTTTGCCAATTATGAATAATGCCAACATGGACATTAATATTCAAATATCAGATCGAGACCCTGCTTTCATTTCTTTTGGGTATATACCCAATAATGGGATTGTCCAACCTATATGGTAATTCCGTGTTGAAATTTCTGAGAAACTGCCAAACTCTCTTCCAGAGACTACACTATTTTGCATTCCCATGAGCAATGAATGATTTGCCCATATCCTGTCCAACACTTTAACTTTTCTGTTTTAATAACAGTAGCCATTCTAGTGGGTGTGAAATGGTATGTTACTGTGATTTTGATTCACATAGCTCTAATGGCTAATGGTGTTGAGCTTTTTTTCATGCGTTTCCTAACCACTTGTGTAACTTCTTCAGAGAGGTGTCTGTTCAAGTCTTTTGCCCATTTTCAATTTTTTTCTCTTTTTTGCCAAGTTGAAGGATTTCTTTATATATTCTGGATATTACACTTTTATCAGATATGTGGTTTCCAAATATCTCCTCCCACCATATATGTTATTATGTTACTTTCATGCCAAAGTCCTTTGAGGTGAAAATTTTTTTAATTCTGATGAAGTCCCATTTAATTATTTTTTCTTTTATTGCTTTGCTTTGGGTATAAAGTCTAACATATCATTACCTAACACAAGGTCCTCAAAGGTTTCCCTATGTTTTATTCTAGGAGTTTGATAATTTAACACTTACATTAAAATCTTTGATACATTTTGAATTGATTTTTTAATATTGTTTTGTTTTTTGCTTTTTGCTTTTTTGCAAATGAAATCTAGTTTTCCCAAAACTATTTGTTGAAAAGACGATTCTTTTCCAATTGAGTGGTCTTTCCCACCTTGTTCAAAACATGTTGGCCATAAATGTGAAGGTTGATTTCTGAGCTCTCAATTCCATTCCATTGGTGTTGTATATGTCTGTGCTCTACAATCCTGTTCTGATTACTGTGTCTTTGTAACACATTTAAAGATTGGAAATTGTGAATCTTTCAACTTCATTCTTCTTTTTCAAGTGGGTTTTACCATACACATTTGATGATTGGCTTTTCCATTTCTGCAGAGAAGGTTGTTAAAATTCTCTTTGGAACTGCTTTGAATAATTAAATTGCTTTGGGCATATCAATATCTAACAATATGTTGTCTTCCAATCCATAAACACAGAATGTTCTCTTCTTTATTTAGACCTTATTTGCTTTCTTTTAGCAAAGTTTGGTAGTTTTCTATGTACAAGTCCTTTCTATCTTAGGTTAGATTTCTCCATAGATATTTGATTATTTTAGTCGCTATTGTGAAGGGATTTTTTTCTTCGTTTCTTCTTCCAATTGTTCACCACTTCTGAATCAAAACATTACTGCTTTTTGGGTATTGATCTTGCAGCTAATCACTTTGCAGAATTCATTTATTGGCTCTAGGAACCCTGCTGTGGATTTTTCAGAATTTACTCTATATAGGATCATGTCATCTGCAAATAAGGTTTAGTTCTCCCTTTCCAATTTGGATGTTTCTTATTTATTTTTCTCACCTTATTGCCCAGGCAAGATCTTCTAGTACATTGTCGAAAAAAAGGGATGACAGTGGGCATCCTTATCATATTCCTGATCTTAGAGGGGAAGCTTTCAGTCTTTCACCATTCAGTGAGATGTTAGCTGTAAACTTTTCATATATGTGCTTTACCATATTAAGGAAATTTCCTTCCATTCCTATGTTTAAAGTATTTTTCTAAAGAAAAGACGTTGTATTTTTGTTGAAATCCTCCTCTGCATCAATTGAGATAATCATATGATCTTTTTCCTTTCTGCTGTTTAACATGGTATATTTCATTAATTGATTTTCTTATGCTGAAACACACTTGCATAACAGGTATAGATCCCACTTGATCATGGTGTATAATTCTTTTATTGTCATGTTGCTTTCAGTTTGCCACTATTTTGTTGAAGTTGTTTATATATATATTCATAAGACATATTGGTCTGTAGTTAATTTTCCTTGTGGCATCTTATCTGGCTTTGGTAGGGCACTGATGTTGGCCTCATAGAATGAGTTAGAGAATGTTTCCTCCTCTTGAATTTAAGCAGAATTGGAGTTAGATTGGGTTTTTTCAGTTCATTATATACACAGTTTTTAATACAGTGTAAACCCTCACATATTTGAGAAAACTTGCTTTATAAGTAAAAGATTTTTCATGTTTATATCATTGAATAACTTCTCTAGAAGAAAGTATTATCTTGTCGTTCCCTTGGAGTCTCTCTCTCATGCTAAAGTTTTCCTTTCTGTATGTGGCTGTTTTAGGCCTTATTCCCACTCCACCAAGGCTGGAGCTTACATGCAAACTCCTCCAGGTATAGGCATAGGGTTCCTCAAAGTGTAGTACAATCATGTGATTTAAGGATAAATTTTAAGTAAAGGCATTGACACAGTGATTTCATTGGTGTACATTGTAAGGGTTCTTTCATTTGTTTAAGGTTAGAGATGTGACTGAAGTCCCTTCCATACCCATAAAATTTTAATGTTGGTTGTTTCATGTCATCTAGAGTCAAAATAGTGACAGAATGTATTCCCACACACATGACATAGATATGGTTTCTTTCTGGTGTCATCTGATATTAGAACAATTACTAAAGTGTTTCCCATGTACCTAGCATTCATACTGTTTACTTATACTTTATTCTAGCAGTTTTATGGAACTGGTTCTTATATTTAGGTGTTTGACCCACTTTGAGTTAAGTTTTTACATAGGTAAATGTATAAGGGAAGTGTCCTCTTTCATTCTTTTGGCTATTGATATACACTGCTCCCATGCCCATTCATTGAAAGGACTATGTTTCCCAGTTCAGTGGATTTGTGTGCTTTGTTGGAAATCAGTTGACCATAGATTTGGTGGCCTATTTCTGTGCTCTTGATTTGATTCCATCCATCAGTACTTCTGTCTTTGTGCAAGTAACATGCTGTTTTTACCATTGTGGCTTTATAATAAGCTTTGAAATCAGGATGTGTATTCCTCCCACTTCATTCTTCTTTAGTATATTATTAGCTATTGGAATACTTTCTCTTCCAAAGAATTTGGTAACTAGCTTTTCCCAGTCTTCAAAGAGGTTGTTGGAATTTTGATTGGTACTGTGTTGAATCTGTAGCTCTAGTTTGGTAGATTTGACACATCAACTCCATTTAATGTTCCTATCCATGAGTAAAGAATGTCTTTCCACCTATTTAGATCTTTGGTTTCTTTTAGCAATGTTATGTAGGTTTCTGTGTATAGGAAACTAATACATCCCTAGTTAGATTCATTCCTAGGTACTGGAGTCTTTTAGGTACTATTTTGAATGGAATTTTTTCATTAATTGACTCCTCAGTTAGGTCATTGCTTATGTGGGAAAACATTATTGATTTTTGCAAATTGATCTTATTTCCCACCACCTATCTTTTATTTCTTTTTCTGAATTGATGCAAAGGTTCTAAGAAATGATCCTGATGATGAATATGCAACTATGTGATGATATTGTGAATTACTGATTATATATGTAGAACGGAATGATTATATATTAATAATGTTTGTGTTAAAAAATCTTTTGGTTATTTTGGCAGTTACCCAATATCTTCTTCCTATTCACGAATAGGAAATGTCTTGTTATCCATTTTGACAAATTAATGATGGAGAAATTATGTCTCCTAGATATTTAAATTTCACTTTATTGGATTCTTAGTGAAGTTGAGCACGTTTTCATGACGATAAGTTATTCGTATTTTGTCTTTCTGAATCACTGGTTGGCATTCTTTGGTCATTGAGCTTCTGCCACAGGGCAGAAGTAACAAGGTAATGTGCCTAATGAGCGGTTATAGGAGAGCTATAAAGATCTTCTCTGCTGCTGTCTCTCATCCTTTGCAACCCTGGGCTGGATGAGACATGCTTGTTTCCTTTGGAGACCCAGCCCTGGTGAGGGGACGGGTCCCAGACCCCTCCCTGATATCTTGCTGGAGAAAGACCTTCACTCCAATCGCCACCACCCAAGAAGGAATTTGTACTTACACACGGACACCTTCTTCTCAGAGAGAGCATCCTGGTGAGTTTGAAAGCTCAGCAGATTTTTCAGGAGAAGGATCCTGGTGATGGAAGCCGAGAGCTTTTCTTTGAGGTCACTGGAGAGCTGGTTCAGCCCAGCCTAGAGCTGAAAAATCATTGTGTTTTTTCTGCTACTGCAATTAATGAATGTATTTATTTGTCAGGTGAAAAAGTGTCCATTGGACTCAGCAATGCAGGAATTCTTGTTGATAATTAGTGATAGAAATGGAAGTACAAATAACAGAGGTAAAAGTGGAAGAATGTGGTTCCACTATGGATGCAAGTAATAAATCCTGTGCTTAGAGGTTATCCTCACATTCCCTGGTGTGTCTGCCTGAGCCCTGAAGAACTGTTAAGGTGAGGCAATAGTGGTTGCTTGGAGGACATGAGGAAATTGGACAAGAGATCCTGCAATTGGGAAAGGCTGGGATTCTAAGGACGTTCCATCATACTTACAACTCCCCAATTTGGCCTGTCTGAGAGCTTGTCAGCACATGGAGAATGGCTATTGATTACCATGAGCTCAGCAAAGTCACTCCTCCCCTGCCTGCTGCAATATCTTTGATGAATGATGTGATGGATTAACTGACTCATTCCTTGGGACAGTACCATTATGTGGTGGGCTTGGCAAATGTGTTTTTCTCCATAGATCTAGCTCCAGAGTGCCAGGACCAGGTTGCTTCACCTGGGAAGTGTGGCAATGGACATTTGTGTTGCTGCCACAGGGCTATATACATAGTCCTACTGTGTGCCATGGTTGGGTGTGTCAGGGCGAGGCCACCTGGCAATGTAAGGATGAAAGGACTTTATATCATTATGTAAATGATATGATGCTAACCTCTGATTCTCTTACAGATTTAGAGGAAGCCATGGACAGCCTGTGCCATGCACTAGATACTTGGGTTGGGCAATCAACAAGACCAAGTGCCAAGGGCCTGGATTGTCTGTTAAGTTCTTGGAAGTTGTCTGGTTGGGTAAGACGAAAGTGATTTTGGAAGCCATGATAGATAAGGTCCAAGCATATTTGAGACCAAACATGGTGAAGCGGCTACAAGCTTTTGTAGGCCTTTTGTTGTACTGGAGAACGTTTATCTCCCATTTGGCTTAGGTCTTGCATCCTTCGTATGCCTTAATTAAAAAGGGTAACCCATGGAATTGGGGCAGAATTCAAAAGCAGGCATATGTCATAGCAAAATGGGCTGTAGCACAAGACCAAGCATTACAGATAGTGGTAAGGTAATTCCTTTCCACCTGGATGTGACACTGGTCAAGAAAAGTGCCCCCTGGGACTGGGGAGGATGACCAGGAACATACTTTTGTGATAGCAAATCAGGGAATAGCTCAGGCCCAAGCACTACAGGTGGTTGATAAGGCAGTTCCTTTCCACCTGGATATGGCAGCCCATGATGAAGGCTTTGAATGGAGACTCTGGTAGTATTAGGATTATTACAATGTTCCCATAGGATTTCTGTCCCTGTTATGGAAGAGAGTAGAACAGAGATGCTCCCACATTGAGCAGCAAGTAGCTGCTGTCTATGCTGCACTGCCAGCATATGAGTCCATTACACACCTGGAATGGAAGA
Organism: Myrmecophaga tridactyla; assembly: GCA_004026745.1. Classification (NCBI taxonomy): domain Eukaryota; kingdom Metazoa; phylum Chordata; class Mammalia; order Pilosa; family Myrmecophagidae; genus Myrmecophaga; species Myrmecophaga tridactyla. The sequence goes on from PVIY010002138.1 coordinate 53,609, forward strand.
CCAGCAGAAATTGTGAGTGATAATAGCAACCCTTCACCCCCATTGGATAGCATTGGGTTTGCAGTCCAAGATTGGGCCATAGGTCTGGCCAGGATTGGGCCAAAGGTCTAGATATACAGTGGACACAGCATGTCCCATATAGACCACAAAGTGCAGAAATGATTAAAAGGTACAATCGCCTCCTAACTGAGAAGCTCCGGGTTTTAGGGGTGGGCTACCACGATTGGCTACTGGTTTATTTATTAAATGAACAGCCTCAGAAGTCCCTTTTTTGAGTCAGGGTACTTTCTCTTGGATGCCTTAGTTTTGACATTTTTTGAGGCCTTAGAACTGTACAATTGTAATTTAATAAATTCCCTTTTAAAAGCCAATTCATTTCTGCTATATTGCCTTTCTGGCTGCATTAACAAACGAAAATACTGTGTAGCTATTTAGGGTAAACACCCAGCTGTAAATAGCAGAAAGATAGGCAAAAAGAGAGGCTAAAATAATTTTATGTTTATCATAGGTCTAGGGCTAGGGAATCCAGGGCTATAATGGCAGCTCATTTATATTAAGAATTCCCATTTTCCTTTAGTTTACTCAGCGTGTGTTTTCCATCCTCATGGCCACAAACTAACTGCTGCATTTCCAGACCATGAGTCCACAACCCAGTAGGAAAGAATGGGAGTAGATTTAGGGATGTTGTCCAAAGGGGTGTGCTCGTGGGTTGTCTCCAAAATTCTCTCTATTTGAAGTACATCATCTATACGAAAGGTGCCATACCATAAGCTCAATGAACTTTCAAAAAACAATTATAGCCCTTGTAATCAGAACCGAGACCAAAACAAGAGAACATGGCCAGCCAAGGAGGACCTTTGTCCCTGCCATTCTCAGTGTAACCAAGAGTCGGAATAGTAACACCAGTGGTTATATTCATGTTTCTGAACTTTATATAAATGGAATAAAACAGTGTATATTCTTTTGTGTATGGCTTTTTCTTTGAGCTTTACATATGTAGTTCTGCCTTTCCTCTCTTACTTTACAAATTAAGAACATACATATTTTCCTAACATCTCATATAACAGACTGCAGATTACATCTCGTTGGCTAAAAATGTGGCCTATGGTAATATACACAAAATAATGGGCTTCCAACAATGTCGATGTAACAGTCCCTCTGCCTCGGAATATGGCAGAGAGGACGTAAATGCGCAGATGGCATTAATGTTGTAATCAGCTGCCCATTAGATGGAGGATTATCCTAGGTGGTTAAACTGGGACCAAAATGGGTAAGAGGAAGGCAAAAAAGTGAGTGTCACAGTGATGCCTTGGGAGAAGACTCCATGGTCCACTGCTGGCTTTGAAGATGCTAGAGGGTCATGAGTCAAGGAATCCAGACAGCTTCTAGGAAGTTGGGAAAGCTGGTAACTAGATCATCACCTCGAGTGTCCAGAAAAGAACATAGCTCTGCAGACACCATGACTTTTGGCCAGATGAGGAACATATTGGACTTTTGTCCTCCAAGACTGAAAGGTAAGAAGTTTGTATTGTTTTAGCCAGTAAGTTTGTGGTAATTCATTACATCAGAAATGGGAACTAATGGACATAGTTACTTGTTTATGGAGCCCAGTAACCTCTGGGTTCTCAGCAGTGGCTGTGAGACTGATGATTAAGGTCCATTATTATTTCCACTTTAGTGTTCTGCTCTTAACAAAAACTCCAGGTATAGGTAACACAGGCATATTTTCCACAAAGAGCATTTTGTGATGATGATTTTGCAAGAGTAATAAAGAGGGTGTATTTTCCCATTCATTATTAAAGTGTGTAACAAAACCATGCTCACCAAAACATTGCATGCAACGTTGGCTTCAGTCTAAATAGATATATAAGTCTGCAGTATAATAAAGAATAATTCCTATAAAACAAAAGTCATTATATTACAAAAATGGCATCAAAATTAGTGAGGAAAGGAAAGGCTTAAAATTAAATGGTGCTAGTATGATTTGTCACTTGTTGAAAGCAAATAAAACAAAGTCCATATCAATACCAACTGCAATATAAATTGAGGTTGGAGAAAAGTTAAAAAATAACAGAGGACTTCAAGAGGAAAGTAAAGATGAACTCTCTGAGAATAAGTGAAATGAAAAAACTATAAAGGGATAAAACTGAGTGCATAAATGATGGACTCATGTACATGGAAACCTTCATGAAAAAACTGAGAAAATAACTGACAAATGAAAATCTGTGGAAAATATTTAGAATATATTTGATATTAGAGAGCATAATAATATAGATGTAAAAATGTTATGGAAAATAAGAATAAAACAAGTTAAAGAATCAAGAGATGTGATTTAAATATTATCTGAGCATGAATTCCATAAGTTTTGCAATAGACATTGCAGTTACAAAGACAGATGATAATGGTCTTGAAATAAGGGAATATGTATTGGGATGATCAGAAAACTCATTCAAGTAGATGTGACTGCAAGGAATGTGAATCAGATAAAGAAGGGAGATATCTTCAAGTTCACTTCATTCTCATAACCTCAGAATGCCTTTTTATGAATGTGTTCCCAGGGCAACATTTAAAAAATTGGCCTACATCCCATAATTCAGAGGATAAACAAAAAAGGCATACAATGAAACTTTTAAATATATGTTTGAATGTGGCTAAAAGGGGAAAATTTTAGGTATACGTTACTAGAACAAAAATGTTAAAGGCAACAGCAAAGGATTGCACAGCACACACATGAACTCCTAAAGTGACCACGGATTCTATTTCAAAGTCCTTTTATAATTCACCAATTGTAGCCATGTATCACACTAATGCCAAGTGTTAGTAACAGGGTGGGTGTATAATTTTCTGAATGATTTTTCAGTAAACCTACAATTTCTCTAATAAAAAAACAGTGAAAGGACAACCTACATAATAGGCAAAATTATTTGAAAACCATATATCGTGGACAGGTTCCCATGTCAACTTGGCTAGGTGATGGTGCCCAGTTGTCTGGTTGGGCAAGCGCTGGCCTGTCTCTTGCTGTGAGAACATTTCAGGCACTTAAATCATGACCACATTGTTGGCGGTGTCTTCTGCAATAAGTGATGCTTAAACTAACCCTGAAAAGGCTTTGAAAGAGGACTCAGAAGAGATGATCAGGCTTCCTGCTGCAGTCAACTGGCCTCTCCTGAGAGTCCATTGAGAACCTTCATCAGGGTTACCAGTCTTGGACTCTACATCTCCATGGTTATGTGAGACACCTTTATCAATTTTATGTTTACAGATATCTCCTGCTGATTCTGTTTCTCTAGAGAACCCTAGCTAATACGCCATATAACTGACAAGGGTTTAATACCAAGAATAGATAAAGAACTCACGCAATTCAACAGTAAAAGACAGCAAGCCAATTTAAAAGATAGGCAAAGGACTTCAATAGACATTTCTCCAAAGAAACATACAAATGGCCAATAAACACATGAAAAGAAGCTCATTGTAATTACTCATTAGAGATGAAATGCTGATATGTGCTACAATGTTGATGAACCTTGGATACATTATGCTAAGTGAAAGTAGCCAGACACAAAAGGTTAAATGTCATGACTTAATTTATATGAAATATCCAGAATGGTTAAGTCTATACAGATATAATTCAATTGGTAATTGCCAGGGTCGTGGGTGAGGGGAGAATGGGGAATGATTGCTAATGGTTCCTGGATTTCCTTTTAGGATAATGAAAATGTTTTGGAACTAGATAGAAGGGGTGGCTGCCCCACATTGTGAATCAATTAAATGCCACTGAATTTTTCACTTTACAATGGTTACTTTTATGTCACATGAACTTCACTTCAATACAGTGACTTGGAAAAAAAAGGGGAGTGACGCTCTGATACATGCTCTTACATGGATAAATGTTGAAGACATCACATTGAGTGAAATAATACAGGCACAAAAGAGAAATATTGCATGATCATGCTCACGTGAAATACTTAGAAGATGCAAATTAATTGATAAACATAGTAGATTACAGTTTGCCAAGAGACAGGGGCAAGGGTAATGGAAAATTGTTGCTTAAACATTAAAGATTTTCTGTTTGAGGTGAGGGTGCAATATTGTGAGTTCATTTCTTATCAGTAAATTGTTCACTTGAAAGTGACTGAAATGTGAAATTTGAGTCGTATTTATGCTTCTACAAAAAAGTTGAAAATAAACAAATATTAGATTCATTTTTAGTTTTATGAAAGCATATTATAATACATCTATTAACTAAATAAACTGAGAGTCATTCAAGGATGTGGGGGAAAATTAAATGAGAACATTTACTATGAGCTACATCATATATAAAAATGTAAATATATTTCTTATAATAACTAATCATCTCATAAATGAGGGGGTAAATTAAAAGTCTTAACTTGTGTTACAAGCACAGTATTCCTAATTCCTTTGGTAGAGCAAGATCAATTAAAGAGTTGTCACACCCATGATTTTAATTTTTTTGGATGGGCAGGCACCAGAAATTGAACCCGTGTCTCCAGCATGACAGATGAGAACTCTACCTGCTGAGCCACCATGGTCCACCCAGCACCCATGGTTTTATGGCAAATGAACACACTTCTCCATTTTGTTGAAGAGAATAGCACTTTTCTGATGGGAACCACTAGGACTGTACCCTCAGCTCATGACAGTGCTTTGGAGAACAAAGAGACCTAGTCAAGGTGGATTTTTCAGTAATAATTGTTGCAGTAAATTTCAAGTCAATGGATGGTGTATGTTGCTAACAGGTTTAAGTATAAAAGTTGGGAGAATTCATGGAAGAGGATTAATAATATGTGTACTTCCCCTGACTTTTAAGCCAGTGTCTGGGGAACACAGAACCAGTGAAAACAATTTTCACTCTGCCCTGTCTGGTGTCCCATAGAGGTTGGAGTAATATGTGGGAAATGTACCTAATGAGCAGATATAGGGAAGCTGTAAATATCTCCTCTGCTGCAATCCCTTATGTTGTGTGACCTAGGACTGGACAGCGCATGTCTTTTTTTTTTTTCTTTTTGGAGTCCTAAGTCTGGGTAAGGGACAGATGCCTCAGTCTTTTCTGGTGTCCTGTGTGGGGATAGAGCTTTATTCTCCATTATCTACACCCAGAATTCTACACAAAGACCTTCTCAGACAGTCCATCCTGATGAGTCCCAGTACATTCTGCAGGAAAGGGTCAGGGTGAGTGGAAGCTGAGTACTTTCACTTGAGATCATCTGAGAACCAATCAAGCCTCGCCAAGAGCTCACAGATCTCTGCCCTTCTTTTCCTGCTTGCTTCATTAATGAATGTTTTTATTGAGTATGTTAAAAAGGAAGTGTCAGCAAAGCAGAGTTCATTGTGGATAATTAAGAGATGGAATGGAAGCACATTTAATAGAAATTGGCAGGGATAAAATGGTTCAAGGAAGAACAGAATATCTGTCAAAGGAGCTTTGTAGTTAAACGGGAATAGGAAAATGAGGTATTAGCATTGGCATAATGAACAGTGAAGTGAGGGCGTTTCTTTTTGACATTCAAAAGGAGATATATTTAAGCATGTGTCTGTATTGATGGGTGTTGTAGTTGGCAGCTCTTATGTGCTCTAGGAAAGATCAAGTTCTTTTTCCTATTCCTATGGTTTAGACTTATTGTGGGTGGGACCTCATGATTAGGTTATTTCACTTGTGGAGTGGTGGGTCTTAATCCTTTTATTGGAGTCCATTAAAAGAAGCTAAAAGTCACAGAGAAGCTAAGAAGATGAAAACTCAAAGAAGTACACCGAAAAAGGTGGAGAAGCTGAGAAACGAAGCCCCAGATGGAGAAGCCAGAATCTGAAAGGAACTTAACTCAGGAGAGAAAGTCTAGAATACATTGCCATGTGCCCTTCCATGTGACAGTGGGGTCCCCTTTGCCAGCATTGTTTCTTCAGGAATAAGGTATCTTCCTGTTGATGACTTAATTTGGACAGTTTCCAGGGCAAGACAACTGTAAGATCGTAAGTTAACACATCCCTACTATAAAAGCCAACTCATTTCTTGTATATTGCATTTCATCAGCTTTCCCCAACCAAAACAATGGCAAATACCCAGTCTAATGGAGGGAGGTATTTCCTTGCAACAGAATTTCATGAGACATGCATTCTCATTGGATATTCACATGAAAAAGGCAATTTTTATTTAATGGGTGGAGCAGGATATACTACAAACTTTAATACTTCATTAACATATCTTTTGGGGGAATGTGACTCTTTCCCCAACAGGTGAAAAATTTGGGTCATCTCTGTAATAAAGTCTACCTTTTTGCATTTTAATTTTACATATTAATTTCAATTAAATAAAGTTTTATTGCCAGCTTTTAAGGCTGAAGACTTCCACTTTATCAGCAGATGAAAGAATATATTGGTGGAAAAAGTGAGAATCAAATTATACTGGAACATATGAACATTCTACTCCCTATAGTATCTACCTCACCCATGATGTTTTCTAGATACTTTCCCTCACCTTTGAAAAGCCACTATTGTGACTCTATCAGTATAGATTAGTTTTGATCATTTGCGTCCTTTATGCAAATGAACCATACGTAATATTCTATTTTTCGCATGGCTTATTTCACTAAGTTCATCGTAGTGTCATATGTGTTTATAGACCAACCATGCTCATTTGTGTTTCATATACATCACTTTATGTGTGTATTTTATTGTTGAAGGGAATTTGGTGCATTTCCACTTGGTGACTATCTCCAATCATGCTGCTTTAAAACACTGATGCATGTCCTTTAGCGATTTTGCAAACATGATGAAAGAGAGAGGAGAAGATGGTCTTTGCTGACAAACTAAGACAAACCCTGGGGAGAAGGGAGGTTCTAGCTGGTGAGGAAGAGAATCCTGGGTATTGAATTTGTGAATGAGCAAAGCAAAGAACTGGAGTAAATAGAGAATGACAGATGGTGAGTGCAGAACCCCAGCCATAGCTGGAGACTTAAATCGTGGAGGATGCTTAGTAATTGGGCTGCTTCTCTCTTTGCTTTCCTTTCTCTTCTGGAAATGACAGCTCACCAATGTGTCATTTCCCTTTATATCTCTTGGTTTCCCAACCTTTCTTGCATTATTTTCCTCTAAGGAACATTTTTAGGCATAACTTCTTCTTCACTAATGAAATTGCAATAGCCCAGGTATTTTGTATATTAGTTCATGTGCTGTGACATTTAAAGTGCCAGAGATCATGGAAATATCTATTTTTTTTTACCTACCCCAAGTGTCTTTTTGCATCTATCCTCCACTGCCTCTGAGTAAATCTGGCCTTTCTCTCTCCTGTGTCAGGTGATGATGATTTCTTTTTTATGAAATACCAAGGATACATGTATTCATAACACTACATTTCCCCAATTTGTGGAAATCCGTGACATTCATTACATTTACTATGTTTTGCTACCATCAACATCATTCATTATTAAAAAAATTTTTATCACCCCCGAAATAAATGCTATTAGGCAATAATCCCACACTGCCTTCCACCATCCTTGGTAACCTGAAAAGTGATTCTTGGCTCTATGAATATGCATAGTCTTAATGTTTCATAGTTTATTGTATGAAATCATACAATATTTGTTGTATTGTTATCTGGGTCTAACAAATGTCTCTTCATTTTCTTAAAAAATGCCAGATTAAAAAAAACTTATTGTCCATAGCCCTTGTCATCAAAAAATATTTTTCGAATAAAAGGGACAGGTGAATATAAAATGAAACTGGTGGGCTCCAGGCAGCGGCCGCAGGAGAGAAGGGAACTGAGGAGCAGATGATGAGTCAGCTCACAGGTGACCCAGTCCTGGCCTGGGGTATTCCCAAGAGGCTGTATGTACACAAGGGAGATGGCGAACAGCATTTTGTGGAAAATGGCAAGAGGTTTGGGGCATTTGGCTGTTCGCCATTTCTGAGCCAAATACCTCCACCCCTAGCCAAGCTCTGCCCTCCCCTCTCACAGATAAAACAATGGGAAATGCCGGGGAAGAGAGAGTTAGGTTCCAAGAGGCAGGTTATGGGGGTGGGGGTGGCAGATGTTCACTGCTCCATTTGGTATGTGAGGAACTGTGACAGCCATATTCAACACCTGGGCAATTGTTGTGGAAAACCCTTGGTCCCAGAACTGTGCCCTAATAGGTTTTAGTTTACTAAGACTTCTGGAATGCAATGCACCAGAAACGGACTGGCTTTTATAAAAGGGAATTTTTTAATTACAAATTTACAGTCCATCAGAGAAGAGGTAGCTGGCTTTCCTCTGGCTTTCTCTGTCATGTTGGAAGGCACGTGGTGATATCTACTGGCCTGCTCTACAGCTTCTGGGTTCCAATGGCTTTCCCCAAGGTGTTTTTTCTCTGCCTCTCTAAATGTCTGGGTCTGAGCTGATGAAGTTTCTTCTGACAGCCCTTTTTTAAATTAAATTAAATACCACTCATTGTGGAAAGACATTCCCCTTTGCTCACTGCAGATGTATTCAGCCATAGATGTACTTTACATGCTGATAGCTTAAGTCCACAGCAACAGAACATGGCACTATCTCCTGGCCAAGTTAACACCTTAACTACTACAGAATTTACCCCTTATCAACTTGGCAACTATACACAACACTTTAATCCATGCTTTCTCTCTACATACAAAACAATAACAGACATTTTTTGGCCTAACAATGATCATCTGTCCTGCATACAATGCTCTAAATCTTTCCGTATAGAAAATATCTTCATTTTGTCACAATATCATAAAAACCTTAAGTCATTTCAGTAACAATACTAATACCATACCTGCTAAAAATGTACAAAATGTCTCATAAATGTCAGTTACAGGCATGGTCTATTCGAAGGCAACATTCTCCTCTGGTTGTGGACCTGTGAAGTTAGAACAAGTTATCTGCTTCCAATATACAAAGGATGGGCAGTCATAGAATAAACCATCCCATTGCCATAGGGAGAAACTGGAAGGAAAACAAGGTCACTGGACCTAAACAGTTCTGAACACCTGAAGAGAAAACTCAATTAGATCCCAAAGTCTAAAAGTCATTCATCCCTGGGCTTTAGAAAGCATCAGTTCCATCCTTTCCAAGGGCCTACACAGCAGGTCTGTTCTCTCCAAACACTGGGATGAAGGTTGCAACATTGGGGAACACTAGGGAAATACCACTTTTTTTTTCTCAGCTCCACCATCCTTAAGCATTTAGGTGGCACCTGGATTCTATGCCATTTCTGTGGCACACGCTCAACCCCTTCAGGACAGTAGGGTGGCAACCAGGCCCCCTGAATCCAAAGGAATGAGCTCCACCTGCACTGAGGCCGGGGGCACAAGAATTCTTTCTGAACATTGAGCTGTAAGGTTCACAGTCTGCCTCCAGGGAAAACTCACCCCCTCCAAGTGCACAGGTGGATCCACTTTCCTGTGGTCTGAGGTTTCTTGGCCTTTGACCTTAGCTTCCATGTTTGGCCTCTGAGGGTATTCATCCTTTATCTGTCCATTTTCTGTCACTTCCAGTGCATACTGGCAGTGGTTCCATCTAAACAGGTCGTGAAAATAATTTGTTGACTTGGCATGTAGCATACAGGGATCAAAACCATCCGACAACAGGATCTTCAAAAATCCTTTCTCAATAACTCCATCTCCAATCCTGACTTGTCTTGTAATGTCTGACTGGTTCCTCACATGGATCACTATTCTTAAATCCTCACATGGATCACTATTCTCTGGGGACTCACTTTCTGGAATCCCAGAATTTTCCACTCCATCAATTTCTGGTTTCTTATCCCATTCTTGTCTCATTTCACTATAAGCTGCAAGGAAAAACCAGCCCCACCTTTAGCTTGGACATTTCCTTAGCCAAGTATCTCAGCTCATCACATTTAAATCCTCCCTTCCATCCAGCACCAGGGTTCAATTTTGACAAATTCTCTGCCACTTCAAAACAAGGGTCGTCCTCCTTCCAATCTGCAATAAAAGTGACTTTAAAGTCCATATTTCTACCTATATCCTCTTCAAAGAAATCTACACTTTCTCTATCAAGCTATTCCCAATTTGTCCAGAATCCTTCCTTTGTGCATTGAAAAGAGCTGTTAAAAAATGCTTAGTATTCGCAAACACAACTTCAAATGGATTTCCCCAGGGTGTTTCCTCTGCACATCTCCAAACATCTGGGTTGGAGCTGCTGAGTTCTCTTCTGACCTTCTTTTGTTAAGCCTCCAGATAAATAAATCATATTTTACTCACTGAGAATAGTACTCTTATTTTATAATTACATTAGGGTCTGTGGTAAGGATTTCTTTTGTTCTCTTCTGACTTCTTATGAGCCTGTGGTCAAGAATGAACTAGCTGGGGCTACTTTGATATTCGTCCTTAAATTCTCTCACTCTTGGTGGCATGACTGGCTGTGGGTTGGACAATAAGCTTCTCCTACGAACATCCTCTCATCCTCCAGCTGACTTGATGTGATCATGTAGCTGAGACAGGATTCCAAGAGACAGCAGCATCAGCATACCAAAGTCTCCTGGTGTACACTGTCAATTCCACTATCCTCCATTGTCCAAAGCAAATAAAGCACCCTCAGTATCATCCTGATTGATGGTGTGAGAAAGTGACTCCACCTATTGATGGATAGAGTTTTAAGTTATATTACAAAATATATGGATACATTTAAAGGTAGAGGACTAGTGCGATCTATTCAATCTGTCACTACAGGGATACATTTCAATTCAATTAAGTTTTATTCAGTTATTTCAAGGACTAAGCCTTGAAAGATGATTTTCTCCAACAACTCTAACCTGAACAACTGAATGGATGTCTTTGAGGAGAAAGTGAGAGTTAAATAAGAAAAAGTGAGGAAGTGAAAGTTTAATAGGAAGGTGTGGAAACGCTATTCTAGAATAATCAAGCCATCCCAGATGTAAATATACTCTACCCTCTCCTCATCTGCAGTTCACCATTCCTAGGCTAAGAAGAAATATCCTTTTTCTTTCCAGTACTTCACAGAGACCAGAGACCTCATATCTGCCTTATTGATTACCAGAGTTCCAGGCACCGTGCCTCACTGTTGAAACCTTAAAGTCCTCATATCTATCTTGTCGTTTGTTTCATCAACTTGCAATCCAACATAGAATTTAAGGTTTCCACTGTAGTAATGGTAGCTGTGGGTGTTACATCTTACTGGAAAATGAGGCATTTGAAATGCAAGTAGACAGAGAAATAGGAACTGGATGAAGAAGTGTATTTGAGGTATTAAGTCAATTTTATTTGCAAACCTTGTCCTTCCTAAATGTGAGGATTGAGCAGAGATCATGGTCTCTACACACTACATTGTTCCCAGCAGGTAAGGTATGGAGTGATCTAGTGCTTAGGGGGTATTGATGGACATAAAGTCTATGGCCATCACATTCCAGGGATCTAAAACCAAGGAAAAGGAATATCTGTGTGAGGAAGTCTACATAGATTTTGACTTTCATCTGCATTGGATGAACAGCATCATCTTCAGGATGATGTTTGGAATGATACATGTCAGCAAAGGACAGGATGGAGAGGAAGAAGTACATAGGCATGTGGAGGTGGGAGTCTGAGATGATGGCTATGATGAGCAGGTTTCTCTTGAAGGTGGCCAGGTATCTGGAGAGGAAGATACAAAAGAGGAAGGGCTACAGGTCTTGATCCTCAGCAAATACCTCAAAGAGTAATTTCCAACTTTTGTTTGGTTTCTTGTTTTTATGAGGCTACTGAGTTTTCCCAGAATCAAGGGAAAAGGAAAGTACAATTAATTACAAATATTCCTTTTTCCAAAAGGTAGCAATATCCTTAATTGGAACATAAGGCTTTCATGGATTCATTCATTTTCTTAAATTTGCATTTCCTTGCTAACCAAATGTAGTTACCATGACTACCTGGAAAAAGTTTTCTCCGTGTCAGAGGTTCTCAAGTTGTGTCCATCAAGCAGCAGAACCAACAGTACTTGTTAACTGGTAGGCAGTCCAAGCTTTGTCCTTCTTTTTTTCATGGGCTGGCACTGGGAATTGAACACGGTCTTTGGCATGACAGGCAAGAACTCTGCACTGAGCGACCATGGTCTGCCCATCACCAGTAAGTTTTGCAACAAGCTTACAGGACCTCAGAAGCAGCAGGACACAGAGCTGGGCATTCATGATGACAACATAGTGTAGGGGGGTGACAGATGGTCACAAGTGGTCATAGGCCATCACGGCCAGGAAGAATTCATTCAACCCTCTATAGAGTAAGAGAAAGACATCTGAGTGAGTTAGCCTGCATAAGAAATTACTTTTCTCTGAGTCTAATGTTCACCAGGATCTTTGTGACAGTGGTGGAGGATAAACAGGTGTCAGCAAAGGACAGGTTGGAGAGGAAGAGGTACATGGGCATGTGGAGGTGGGAGTCAGTGATGGTGCCCAGGACGGTGAGCAGGTTTGCAATGATGGTGACCAGGTACATGGACAGGAACAGCCCAAAGAGGAACGTATGCAACTCTGGTTCCTCTGAAAAGCCCAGAAGAAGAAATTCTAGAATTCATGCTTCATTTCCTGGTTCCATTTGTGTGACTCTCTAGATACAGAGAAAGAACATGACTAATTTTCAAGCAACCAGTGGTCTCTAGTCTATCCATAATTTACATTTTGGAGGCAAAAAATTAATTCCTAGGTTTTGTTTATGAATGTCATCTCATTTCATGATATCCTTCAAGCAATCTCTGATTGGGAATTCCTGTCACACTTTCTGATAATTCCTTAAATCCTTATGTATCCTAAGATGTCCAAGAGAAATTCTGTCCTTCATTGTAGGAATGCATAGTGAGTTCTTAGTCTGCATCAACCACCGTCTAGCAAAGTGTATACAGTGTGAAAGCAAAATTACATACAAATTGTTCATGGAGAAAGAATATAATCTAATACACACATAATCATAACATTCCTAGTTATTACAAGTGCTTCAAATAAAAGAGAATAGGTAAAAAGGGGGGAGAAAGAGTGACCATGCCAGAGTATTTATCTTAATATGTTCAGGCAAAACCACAACACGAGGTGATATCTGAACAGAGAACTCTTAGATGAGAAGGCAAAACCCAGTAGGAAATCTGGGTGTGCTTGTGCTCTTCACAGGGTATGTCCAGAGCAAAAGGACTAAGGAAAGGTAGTGTTTAGGATGCACAAGGTCAGCTAGGCAGCCAGTTTGGTCGAGAAATGATAAGAGGTAGAGTGATGAGAGATGGTGTCAAAGAAGGCTGAAGAACAAGCTACCCTCGCTGCTGTAACTTCAAAACACAGAGACTTCCTTTCCACGTGCTGTAAATCTTGCATTTTATTAATTTTGTCGCAGTTATATCCCTTGGAATTTAATGGTGTCACTCTTATTTCCATATACAGGTTTGCCTTTGGACTTTGTATTGTATGCTACAACTATTAGAATTTATGAGCTCAGATGTCCTTATGTTGTGGAATGCCCCATCCAAAGAAATGCACACACACACACACACACACACACACACACACACACACACACTCACACGCAGGCACAGCTCTCCTGGGTTCCTGGCCCAGCTAATCCCGTCCTCTTATCACCACCATCCACAGGGAGTAGGTCTGGAGTGAATACTCTGAGAACACATAACATCTGATATGCATTCTGAAAATACTTAGAAATGGAAACATGGAATTGAATCCAGCAAATACCACATGGACAAGTAAACGAGAAGTTTCATTTTGACCTGGTCATATTTATCTTGCATTTATAGAAAATAATATCTGCTCTAAAGGCAGAGAGAGAGGAAGATTATGTGGATTCCAGAATAAATGTAATCTCAGGTCCTCCCTGAGAGACTATTTTGAATGAAGCCTACCTGGGTTCTAGTGGCATTCCAACCAGGATATATCCCCTTGATGCCCAGAAATACAAATAAAAGAACAAAAACAATTTATCCAAAAAAGAGTAGTGATATCTTTCACAAAGCCAAAACATCAAAGAGACTGAACACCCCAAGAGTGATATGATCACAGGGAATAAAAGAATATCTCTAAGAAGGAAATAAAATGAGTACAACACATGTTTGCAACTTTTCTTTGATGCAGTAGAAGATGCTAAATGTAAAATTTTTGAAATCAGATAAACTCTGGATTTGAATCTTGGATACACCACGTTTTTTTCTGATAAACTGATAGGAAGTGAAATATTCTAAATCTTTCCGAATATAGTATGAAATACATTATCCATCATCTTAAGAAGGTTGAGCCATGCTCATTATATGTAAACAGCTTCGTGTAATTCCATCCTCATAGTAATGTTATCACCCGTGATGAAACAGAGCTGATGTTTCTTCTACTTCTCAAATGTCTCATTTTCTCAATACCTCATGTCCCCAATTCCATGGTTCTATTTCATTTCCTCACCACTTTCCCAGCAACTACAGAAATAGCTGATATTCATATACAGCCAGACATCTTCCATATTATAAAATGGGTGATCACATTCCATGACATGCAGCCCCTGGTGACTTCCTGCTGGATAGTGACGCCAACATTCCATAGCTTCACGCACAAGCTGGATGCTTAAGGCTGACCTGCCATCATCCTCCTCTCACTACCACCTGCCTACACCCTTCTGATCTCTAAGACGTTGAACGTGACTTGCCACTTTGCCAGAACTCCATAGGTTCTATATTCAGTGACTTTATATTTTCACCTCCCTCTTCTTAGAATCTTTCCGATAGTTTTTCTTCCTGTCCTTATAGAATATCCTACACAGATTCAGGGTGAGCTGGAGTCATCTCCTTTACAATTTAATGCATTACATCCTCCAGAGAAGACCATGACTTCTTTTATGCACTTAACGTGGATGGTAGGAATACGTGTGCTGTTTTTATTAAATGAGATGTGTTTTATCCCTTGGAGAGTTCAGTCGGGGATTTTGCAATAGTCTGCATACTTTTCCACCCAGACCTGGTGAGTTGGTGACCGGCTATAGCAAAAGCTGATGAAATATATATTACAAGAATGAATGAAAGGATGTGATTTCTCAGAAATGCCAATGATAAGGGAAAGCACAGAAGCAAATAATTGCTAAAATACATGTGGAAGGCATACCTCTAGTTTATTCTGAGTTTAGATCCCATTAATGGTTCAATAGTGTATGTTGTAATAATTATAGTGTAGAGTAAACAAACCCCATAGGAAATGTCAGGGTGCCTCATACACAGTCAGGTGCATTCAGAATAGCCTCATGGTATCTTTGTTCACTTCGTGTTCGTGTGTGAGCAGATCACAAAGTTAGGTGAACCACTAACTCTGAGAAATGTTCAAATTCCCAGAAGCTACTGCACTAGAAACAAGAATAGATTTTTTGTTGTTTGTTTTATAAAACAAATTAAAAGAAAGAAATCCTTGCCAATACGCAAAAGGTCCTTTGAGCATAGAGCTGAAAGGAAGAATGAGGATGGAGAGTAAAAATGGAGCCAGGCTGGGAGACGAGGTTCCTACAGACTCAGTTTGCTGCTCCTGCCTGTTGTGGTCTCCACATCTTGCCCTGAACTTCTTGTTTTCCCTGTGTCTGCCCCATGCTGATTGGGCCACCCTGTTTTGTAAGGGCCCAAGTGAATGAGGCAGGTTCCTCACTTCATTGTGCAATTATCTTTCATTATTTTAGGGCTTTGGGTTTTGACCTCTTTTTTGACAGTTACAAAGGGCACATTCAATCTTTTTCTGTTCCTCGTCCAATATGCAAAACTCTTCCCAGATCACCCTTCTGCTATCCTGGGCAAACCACGACAATCTCTGCTGTTATGCTGATTTGTCTTGTTTCATGTAACATTTCCTGGAGGACTTCATGTGACATGCACAGTTGTGATTCTACTTTAATTTCTTCAGTAAACTGTATGATCCAAATGGTCAGGAACGATGCATCCTTTGTTCTCTTTTGTGCTTTAGGGAAGGCATGTGAAAAATTATGCATTTTTCTGACCACAAATTTAAAGAAAATATGAATTTATGAAACAAATAACTGGCAGGGTGAATGAAACTAGGTTACATATAGTTGTAACCTTATTGGAAAAGTGTATTCGACAAAATTTAATAGAATCGTTAAATCTACATTCAGAAAGACATAGTGTAAAATAGCAATAATTTAATAATATTGCTATTGATTAATAATGAAATAGAAGAGGTCTTGGAAACAAAATAATATACAAACACAGTTTTCAAAAATGCATGGAGAAAATTGTTTTTTAAAGGTTTTAGAAAACAATTAAAAACCTTTTATATTAAAGTGCATAGAGAAGCAGCAGTAGGAATTCTGATTTCATCCCACAGAAAGGTATATGTATTCACACGTATTTGTGAATAGGATGAATGTGAAAATTAGCGAATTTGGAAAGAAGTGTTCTTCTAAATAGTGGCAGAGGCCGATGCAAGTTTTAGCAACAGATCTAACCAAAATAAGAAAAAATAGTACAAGGGAAACAAATGTGAAAACAAGATGTAGTGTGCAGAAAAATGATATATTAATTGAGATGAGATAACTTCTTATTTCGTAAAGAAATGGGAGAAACACAGCATGTGACACTGACAGATTGAACCACATGAAGTTCACTATTGTTGAAACATTCCAACTCAGTTACAGGAAAACCTGCAGCTGTGTTTTATTTTTGGAAGAATAGAATTTATAAGTAGAATAAAACCCTTAGAGCTACATATAGAGAACTAAAAATCTGAACAGTTTCCAAAGGAGAAAGTGAATGGATAAGAAAGAAACATATGTAAGCTCACCAAGAAAATAATGATTGTAAGGTAATGGCTTTAGTATACCCTTTTCCAACAGTTAACATTTTTCATATTTCATATGAGTGACCTATGTGATAAAGTTTGTTGCATGTACTGATGTTTCAACATAATGTCTACCTGCATTGAACTGGGACTTTCCCATAAGTACACACATTTCTGAAATGTGACTTGTCTTGAAAATAAAAAAAAAATGCTGTCCCATCACAGCACATACCTCCATAGCCTATCAACCAAATTTCCCTTCTTGCCTTGATTACAAGCTACTTGGACAGATTGTCTGCTTTTCTAGATTCACTTTTCTGTCACATTTATTATTCTACTTGGGCTTCCATCCTTATTACTTAATTGTACCACTGCCCCCCTGCATTGCTGAATTCAAGGGAAACTTCCTTTTTAAAATATACCTATTAAATGTATTAATTAATCAGCACACAGTAAAGCAAGCAAGGAGATCTCTAGTCTTGGATAAGACTCAATTAACACTCAGAGGTCCTCAGATAAAAGCTCTCAGCTTCCATTCAACATGGAACTTCTTTCAGCATCTACTTGGCTCTCTGACTAACCTCGATGGTGTCTGCAAGAGGAAGGGCTCGAGGTGGAAATTTCAATTCTTCCCCGGGGGACTGGTGAAAGAGACCGAAGCTCTGCTACCAGATAAGACATGAGGAAGGATTTAGGCATCGGTCACCCCAAAGAAACAACCATGTCCCATTTAGCTTGGAGTTGCATAAGCTGAGGGACAGCTGCCGAAGAGATATGTACCGCTTACTTATAGCTGTGTTTTAGGCATGGTTGCCTCTTGTTACTCCCCTTTGGGGAAAAAAAGATATTAGAACTTTTTTTTCTCTCTGATTGTCTGTTTTCAAGGTAACAAGATTTAAAGTAGATTTATTCAATATTGTTTTTCACCCCACCATGAACTCATTTCCTTTCCATAGATCTATCCATGTAGAAGACAATAATTCTTGACATAAATTTCCTTCAGTGTTGAGGACTGGGGAATTTCTCTCAATGAGGTCCATTTGGATGGCCAAAGCACTGACTGTGGGTGAGGACACAGTCCTTGTAGTCTCCAGAAATTACCTATTGTCTGTTTCATCCAAGTGGAGAGCTGTATTCATTTGATATAAAAGCATGGATGCTACATTCTTTTGCTTCATGATTCTCTGCCAAACTCTTAGGAATGTAATGCTTGTATCATAAATTAGGACCTATTTTGTAATCGATCATTTATAAAAGCTTTATTAATTGTAAGAAATGTATCTAGATTTTTTCAATGCACCCTGACAAGCGTCTACCAATTACTGTGGAATGTCTCATTTAATCTCACCCCCATATTGTTGGATTATGCTCAATTTATTTAGTTACTGGACACATTATTATTTACATTTCTTTAAATAAGAAATAACAGTAAAGATTTTTTAGATTGAAAAACCAAATTACATTTCAATTGTAATAGCAAAAGTAAAACAATATTTTACATTTTTATGACTTCCAAAAATATGATTCATTGGTCATAATTACATTAAATACATTTGGCTACCATCACTACCATTCTTTATTTAAACTTTGTCATCCTTTCGAAGAGAAATTCTATAACCATTAAGCAATATCTCTCCATTCTCCTCACGCCTGAACACTGATATCTTGTAATCTACTATCTTTCTCTATGAATTTGCTTATTCTATGTATTTCATAGGTCTCAGATCATACGATATTTGTCTTTTTGTGTGCATCTGGATAATTTCACTCAACTTGATATCTTAATTTCCCCCACGTTGGAGCATAAATCTAAACATCATTTTTTTGTATGAGTCAGTAATATGGCATGGAATGTCTATACCACATTTTCTTTATTCATTCATCAGTTGCTAGAAATTCGGTTGCATCTGCCTTCTGGGAAATAGTAAAACATAGTAAATGACATAAGGGTGAGGATGGGAAGGCAGAGAAAGGTCAGACCTAGAAAAAGAAAGCCCTAGCTATTGAAGTAAAGAAATTAAGATCAAATGTGGCAGGTGGGAGCAGAGGTGACTGAGAGAATGAACAAGATTGAACCCAGAGGATCTTTGACGATGAACAACTGGAGAATTTTCCGTTTGGGTGTCTCAGCCATCAGGTGCCTATCTTTGTGTTTCTGGAGTTACTGCAGCAAGTCCTGGGTCATCAAGTCAGGCAAGCTCTTCCTGCTTTTCAGAAGGCATTGGAAAAGAAAAAGGTTATTTCTTCTTTTTGCATAAGAACAGTGACTGGGAGGCGAAGAATAGGAGGAAATATTTATATTTGAGGAATTCATCATGTTCAGGAATAAAAATTCCATGGCTACTTATAAATGTACAGTTTGACGCTCACTCGCTTCTCCAATAATTTTACAATACCACTGAGGGCAAAGTGAAAGGTGAAATTATTTATGTTTTGTGTTGTGAAAGACCACAATAAATTTTTTTTTAATTGTATTGCAATGATTTCTTGGGGCAGTGTGTTTGCAGAGTTGGCCCTATTTTTCCACCTCACTCTAAATCCATGTGCTTTCAATGAGACCGTGCAATTCCCCCCTATTGAGAGGTGGAGTCTATAGATCCACCTTGGATTCTGGACTGGACTGAACGTGTTCCATTTGCTTTGGCAAAGAGAGTAAGGTAGAAGTGACAGTTGCCATCAAGAAGCCTCAGCATGCTTCTGGAGCTTAATGTGGGTGTCTACCTCAGCTTTGTGACCATCTCCAGGCTAGCATGCCATAGGATGAGAGAAATGTGAGGAAACGCCATCGTCTCAGTCAAGTGCACCCTAGACCAACCTGTCACAACCTAATCACCTCTGAAGGAGAGCCACAGAGGTGATAAAGTGGTGACTGTACTGCAATGGGTAGCATTGCAGGAATCACAACATCTCCACAACACAGGCTTGTTTGCAGTAATAATGCCAACAACACATATATACCACGGTTTCCTAATTCAATGATTGAAAGTATATCATGAAAATAGTGTTAGCAGAATTGCAGACAGTCAGAAGAATAAATCACTGTTTATTTTAAGGATTCTTTCATATATTTAGGATAGCATTTATGATCACACTGTTATTCTAGTTGACTTCAGAGAACTGTGTTAATTAGTGACTGCTTTTGAGGTTCCATTTGGGGTGGGTAGTGTATGTTGAATGGACGTGCATGAATGTTCAGGGTTCAGATGTGCCCTAACTCCAAGCACTTCATTCACAGAGAAAGCATTGGGTTGGATTTCAAGGTCTTGGGTAAATCATTCTTTCCACATGAGGTATTTTGCCCCCTAAAGCTCTAAAAGTTGGTGACAGTGTCAGTAAATAGATTGTGTACTAATGAAATCTTCAATATTTTTGAGAAAATTTAGGGAAACGGCAGATATTTTAGTTAGAGGAATGAAAAGACCTGTATTTTCCATTAATAATGCAGAACATGCAACCCAGTCCTGTATCCCAATTCTTACATTGCACATGGAAGCCAAGATATATTTCATCTTGAGTTGATGAAAACCATCAAGAAACAATTCTCTCCTTTCATAATAGCTTGCATACATTAAAATTTTACTTCAACATATTTAATGGTATATTTCACTTCCTTGAAATTTCAAAGAATCAGAATTTCTGTGTCTGAGGGTTTGAACGTTACCATCACTGCACTTCTTCAACCCCAGATGCAATGAACACTTTATAGTTTTTGACCAAGGAGTCTTTTCAGAGCCCCCTTTATTTCTTTGTTCCTCAGACTGTAGATGAAGGGGTTCAGCATGGGTGTGCCAACCGTGTACATTAGTGAGGCTTGTACACTTGTGCATCCACTATGCATGGGAAAAGAACTCATGTACACACCAATAGTTGTACAATAAAATAAGAAGACAACCTTGGGGTGAGATGCACAGGTCGAGAACGCTTTATATTTTCCCAGAGCTGATGAGATTGCACGTACAGAGGAAACAATCTTAGATTAGGAGAAAACGATGCCAATGAATGGTCCTCCACCCAGAAGCCCAGATGCTAAATATATCACCATGTTATTGAGGAAGGTGTCAGAACAGGCGAGTTGGACCATCTGATTAATTTCACAGAAGTTGTGTGGAATTTCCAAGGGCGTATAAAAGGACAGCTGCAACACAAATGAACTTTGCAGAAAAGCATACAGGACATTTACAATCCAGGATCCCAGAACCAGCAAGACACAGAGCTGGGGATTCATGATGACCGTGTAGTGCAGGGGGTGACAGATGGCCACGAAGTGGTCATAGGCCATCACGGTCAGGAGACTGTCATCCAACCCTTCAAAGAGTATGAAGAAGTACATCTGGTTGAGGCAACCTGCATAGGTTATGACTTTACTGTGTGTCTGGAGGTTCACCAGCATCTTTGGGACGGTGGTGGAGGATAAATAGATGTCAGAAAAGGACAGATTGGAGAGGAAGAAGTACATGGGCGTGTGGAGGTGGGAGTCAGTGATGTTGGCCAGATTGATGAGCAGGTTCTCAAAGACGTTGACCAGGTACATGGACAAGAAGAGCCCAAAGAGGAAGGAATGTGATTCTGGTTCCTCTGAAAATCCCCAAAGGAGAAATTCTGAAACTCCCATATCATTTCCTGGTTCCATGTACCTGATGTAAGTCCTCAAAAAGAGAGAAATAGATGACTACTTTTCAAACAAACACTCATTACTTATATATCCATAATTAATATTTTGGACTCAGAAAATTAGTTTCTGCATTTATCAATTCTAAGCAGAGTGCCATCTCTAATTAAGAATTGCTGTTCAACTTTTTAAATATTACTCCAGCGATTGTACATTCTAATGTCTTCATGAGTAATTCATTCATTCATTTGGGAATGAATATCCCATACAGCTATGCCATGGACACAGACAAGCAATGGAAAATATGTGCTGATAAGAAAAGTTGCCTGCAATCTGGTGAAAGGGAAAGAAAATCAATACTATCATTATGATAGAATATGTGACATGGAGACAGCTGCTAAAATGAAATGGAAGCAGGGAAAATGGAAAGGTTGAGTAGGGACGTTCAATATTCAAGCAAGACTGGCAGCAGGGAAACATTTGAACACAGAGCTCAAGATACAGAAGGCAGGAGTCACAAGGATATGAGAAGTCTGTGACCAGTGCAGGGAATTCCCAGGGTAAAAGGCCTAAGAAAAAGGCTTGATTGAATGTTCCTGGTCAACAGGAAAAGCAGTGTGGCAGGGGATTAGTAAAAAGGAGATGATGAGAGATGGTGTAAGGGAACTTATAAGAACAAGGTGGGACACAATGATGAAACACCAAGTTACAGAGAGTCCTTTATCAATCCGTTGGATTTCTATCACTTCATTAATTTGGTCAAAAAGGAATATTAGAGTACATGAGTGAAATGAAAACAATGATAGATATAGATAGATGATATATAGACAGACAGACAGATAGATGGTTCATAGACAGCTAGATAAATCATATATATATATTTATATGTAAATATTAAGAGATCTATAATAGCATTTGTCTCAAGAGTATAGGGATCTACAAGTTCAAATTTCATAGGACCCATTGTGATATTGAGTTTCATGGGAACTCAATGAAGGTAACTTTGAATTCCCCCACAGAAGCTGCACATTGTCACTTCCAGTCAATGTGATGATGAAATGCCCAGGAGAAGATGGAAACCTGAAGTACACAAATATAAATTCCTTTTATGACTAATTGAATGGTCTGTTCTCCCTTTGTGGTCCAACTGATAGGATACGAAGACTTTTCTCATGGCTGGGGACAATTTCCTTGGTTGATTATAGATGCAGTCAGCCCTATGCACTCAACTGAACAATGATTTACATTCAACTACAAAGTACAATCCCAGTTACAATCAGACCAATGCCTGCTTGAGCATACATTTGGACTCCATGACCTAGGCTATTTCATGCAGGAAATTAATCATTACAATCAACACCTAGTAACCTTGTCACCAATTAATGTTTCCTGAAATTATAATTTCTAAATAAATTTAATAACATAGATACACATTCACATAGCATAATTCATCTGTCCTGCATACTACTAGAAATGTAATAACACATTCCCCACAAGAGGATGCAAGTAACCAATTAATATTACTTATTTGAGAACCTTGAGATCTTGTAAATTATACCGTGACATAGAATTAATACAATTTATTTTATATGAAATAGGGAAAAAGAAAGAGAGAAAATGAAGGTTTTGCTTTACGTATCTATACTAATCTTAAGAGAAATCAAGGAAGAAATAAGTATTGCATTCCTCATTTCGGCAACTGGAATGGAGGCAGAGCTTGTATTTAAAAGCACCTGCTTTAAAATCCTGAATTTAAATACTCATTCCATATTCACTGTACCCTCAGCAAGCACCTCAGCTAGTCATGCTTATTTCTCTGGTGTGGCGACCCAATTTTTCAGTCCTTAAAGCTCTAGGCTTTAAGGGATCTATCCTGGTTGAGTAGTTGCCATTTTACATTAACTTCAATTGCAGAGAATAGCAGTATGAAGAAATGACCAAAGAGATGTCATGTATTCCATGCAAACTCTTCTTCACCTACATTGTGCAGTTACACTTGAAAATATTTCCACATGAAATTAAGAAACATTCACTGCAGTATGGAGAGTAACTTCTTTTGTGCCTGTTATTCAGAGGCGTGAAAAGCCCAAGGTAGCCTACTTGTCATCTTAATTCTCAGTTCAGTGGAAACATCGTTCTGTCTCCTGGTGGGACCACTCTTCCCTTTGGAAAAAAGACCTCGGGAACAACAGAGCAAAGGGTCAAAATACAGGAAACAAAAGTTTTCTAATGAATCACTAATGGTAACAATGAGTAGTGCCACAGCCATTTCCATACTTTTACTCCTTGACCTGTTAATCTGGGACGTGCCAAAAAGAGCATCATAGAGTGGATGCTGATTTAGATTATACGCAGACTTCTGGAGAACATTGTTCCACCACTTGAAGGTATTGCTACCCAGCTGCTACCATAATTGAGTCTTCCAAAGCCCTTTCCAGCATTCTATCAACCCAGCCTTCATCCAGATGATGGGGAACATGGTAATACAAGTGAACTCCATGACAATGTGCCCATTCCAGCACTTCATTTGCTGTGAAGTATGCTCCTTGGCCAGAGGCAATACACGGTGGATGGCCATTATGGTGCGTAATGCAAATTAGAGTTGGTAGTTTCTCAGAATCATTGCAAGCAAAGAAGACAAATCCATATCAAGAGGATACACCTATTGCTGTAGGTAAAAGAACACTGCCCCTTCCATTATGAAAGTGGTCCAATGCAAACAACCTACCACCACATAGCAGGCAGATGCATTAAGGAATATTGTCCTATCAGGGACTGGGTGTTCATCTCCGCTCCTGGATGAATGGGCATTCAGCAGTGGCTGTAGCCAACTGTCCTTGTTGAGTCGAAGTCCATGTTGCTGAGCCCATACATAACCTCCATCCCTAACACCATGGCCACTTTGTTCATGAGTCCATTGGGCAATGACAACTGTGGTTGAGGCTTTCCCATATCCACCTGTGATAGGGTCACTTGTCAGATGGGCCAGGTGGCAGTGTCCATTTGTTTGCATAAGCAAGCACTGGCCTGTTAGTTATTATGAAGATATTTTGTGAACTTAAATGATCTATAATTTAATTTTTCATGCATGGATGGTGGCATCTACAATCAACCGAGGAGTTTGCTCTGAACCATCAAGACTATTTAATCCTATCAGTTGAGGGTTTTAAAAAGAGAAGGGTCTTTTTTAGCAGTCAGAAGAGTGAATTTCTCAAAGCAGAAAGTGATCGTTTCTTCTGGCAAAGACTCAGCAGAATCTAGTCTTTCAATGTCTCCCCAACATCATCATCATCCCAACATCCTTATGCCCATTTTCCGGATCCCATTCCTTTGCAATGGATACCCACAATCTCACAGCAAACATGCATATTGCATTGTAATACAGCCACTCAGAAAATGAGGTTGTGTGGATGGGTTTCAGAAACCTCAAGCCTGCAGCTACAAACACTGAGTTTCCTTCAATGCACACATAGAAGCATTTATGTCTTTCATGCGGTGCTTGACATGAGAATTTGAAGAACTGGAGTCAATATTCTGCTCAGATGACTGTGTAAACCTCAGCAAACATGTACACCCACTCACAGAAACACACCCAGAGACACATAAATCATGAAAGAAGACAGACACACACACACAGACACACATACATAAAGACAGAGATGTAAAGAGACACACCAATACACAAGCACATACACACAGAATGCACACAAGCACAAACACACAAAGACGGGCACATGTACACAAAGACACACAAGCACACAAACACAGATACAGACACAGTAAAATACACAACATAAAATGGTCTCCTTGTGCCATGTTAATATCACAGTCTTCTCGCCTCCATAAAAACTGATAAAACCAGGAGTGAGTACACGGCAAGCTGACAATCTTACACAATTTCCACAAAATATTTAGAAATCAGAAATGAGATCCAGAAATTCCAGATTGAAAGGCTCTCTTCATATGAAAAATATGGGTTTGTTTTGACATGGCAATTTTCTGCCCCCTGTTTAAGGACACATAAAAAGCTCCTCTGCAAGGAAAGAGAGAGAGAGAGAATTACATGCACTGATGGAGAAGAATAAACACATCTCAAGTCCCCCATGAAACTTTGATAAGGAAAATTTCCTTGTTGCTTGTGGCATTCCAACTTTGGGAATATACCCTGATATCCATAAAAACTTTTAAAAGCAAAATTAAAGCCATGGTATTTTTGCAGGGTCAAGAAACCATACGGATTGAACTCTCAAGAGCAAAATGAGCAAAGAGAACAAACCAACATTTTACAATAGAAAATATAGCACAAATGTTGGAAATTTATTATGTGAAGAGTAAGCAGATTTTTAAATGAAATTAAATGCAAAAAAAGAAATTTTGACACCAGAAGAAATTGATTTTGAAGGTAAGATATAACAGGCACTAACTATGGAAATCTGATAGGACCATTCTTAGTAACATCCCTCTGTAGGGGTGTTTGAGTAGCCATCCTCTTGAGATGGTTAAGATGTTAAATCAATATCTGTAAAAAGCTAGATGCGTCCTTCCTGTCAGTGAATGAATGGTTATTCAGGTGATGAGTTGAAGCTGATATTTCATCTATCATGCAAAAACCTCATTCTTTCTTAGTAAGTCCCCAATTCTACCTCCTAAGGAAAACAATTACAGATGTACCCTCTAGAGTATAGAGGACAAAGTTGACCTGTGCACAAATGATAAAAACACTTTCACGGGAAGGGAGAAGGTGATGGCATTTTATAAAAAGTACTAACTGCAGAAGACAGAAAGTATAATAAGGAAAAGAGAGAGGCAAAACCAATGTAGAATGCATATAAAATACTAATTGTTATTAATTCAAAAGAAGAATTTCTAAATTTATAAGGCCTCATGAGAAACATAATATGTAACACTGATAGATGGATTTTATATAAAAAATTACACATTTCACAAAAAATACAGATGAACTTTCATACCATATTCTTCAATACACCTACACCTAAAAAAGAATTAAAAGGCAAAAATCCAAGGAGTCAAAAAAAAAAGAAATTAAAGAAAAGAGACTGACAGATCTTTCTGCATCGGAAAGGTTTTAATCAAGGCACGCAGGTGCCAGTATACAGAGAAAGACTTGAACAAACAATTGGCTGAAATGGAAAAATTAAATGGCTCATAAAGTCACAATAATTTAATTTTCCCAATAAAGGAATAATTTCTAAGTAAAGTTTTTAATATACCAACTTGAAGATATTGAATAAAAATTACCTTTCCTCATGTGATACCCAGTATGAGAGTGTTTCTCTCATGAAATGCTATTGCAGGGTAAAATCGACTTCCATGGAATCTACAGGAGCTCTGCCTTCAATCGAGAAATATTCTCAAATACATTGCTCTGAAGAAAACGACCCCACTTCACCAACAATTCTTCCTTTGCTAATGTCACTTTTTTTTTCCTGCTCCCATTTAGGGCAAAGTCCATGGCCAGATATTCTGTTTTTTCTATAACTTTCATCCACTCATTCCCTCTGTTAATTGTGCTTCCATTTCTATCACTAACTGTCAACAGGAATTCCTGCACTGCTGAGTCCAATGGATATCTTTTTCACTGACAAATAAACAGATTGACTATCACACTAGCAGAAAACATGTGCAATGACGTCTCAGTTCTAGAATGGGCTGAACCAGCTCTCAGGTGACCTCAGGGAAAAGCTCTTGGCTTCCACCTCCTGGACCTTCTCCTTCAAAATCTGCTGAGCTTTCAAACTCACCAAGATGCTCTCTCTGAGAAGAAGATGTCCGTCTGGAGTACAAGTTCCTTCTGGGGGGGGTTGGCGATGGGAGTGAAGGTCTCTCTCCATCAAGACATCAGGGAGGAGTCTGGTATCCGTGCCCTCACCAGAGCTGGGTCTTCAAAGGAAACAAGCATGCTCCATCCAGTCCAGGGTTGCACAGGATGAGAGACAGCAGCCAAGAAGATCTTTACAGCTCTCTTATAGCCACTCATTAAGCACATTACCTCATTAATTGTACCCTGTTGGACTCTGGGCTGGACAAAAAGGAAAATTTTCTTACTGATTCTCTGTCCCTAATAGCCTAGGTATGAGTCAAGGGAATCCGATTGTTATTATTTCTCCTCCATGGACTCTCTTGCCTTCCATAGATCTCACCTCCAACAATTCACCCATCCACTGACTTACAGTTTCTTCCAAAGTTGCAGCTAAGGTGCCCACCTGGACAAGGTCCTTAGATCTCCAAAGCACTGACATGGGGAGAAGATACAGACCTTATTCTTAAAATTGATTTTCTCCTCTTCAACAAAGTGGAGGATGTATTCATTTCATGTAAAACCATGGGTCCCACACTCTTGGCTTGATGAGGCCTTGCCAAAAAAATTCTGAAGGTCATGCTTATACCAAAAATTACCACTTGTCATTTTAGCCCTTTTTATGAAATAATTCCTTCTTTTAAGATATATTTATACATATTTAAGTGTCCTTTTCTTAAGCTTAGCACCTAGTATGGATTGTGTAATTATTTTCCCCCTATATCCTTTCATGGTGCTCAATTTCTTATGTTAATAGATCTATTAATATTTTATAAATTTAACACTAAAGAAGAAATTTAAAACTTTATGTATGATTTAAAGTTTTATAATTCAAATTTGCATTTTAACCATAATCACGAGTTCATTTCACTAGCGATGTGCACATTCACAAGACATTGCTACAATCAACATCATTTGCCTGACCTGCTTCTTCACCTCAAACAGAAACTCTGCACTTGAAGCAATATCACCTCCTCAACTTGATCCCTAGTAATGTAATCCATCATCCACCTTTCTGGATTTCATATAAGTGAGATCACCACATCTGTGTATTTTGTGTCTGGCTTATTTCTCTCAACATGATGTATAAAATGTTCATCAATTTTTAACATGTATCAAAAGCTTAATCCATTTTTCTGCTGAATAACATCCCGTTTAGTGTATAAATCCCCTTGGGCAATAGACGTCCTTGGGGATTGGCCACATTCTGCTTCGCAGTTTGGGTTCTGGCTCCATGGACTCTATCCAGTTTCAGAAATTCATTGAGGTCGTGGTATGGCACTTTTTCTCATATATAATATAGCAGGAAAGGGAAATTTATAAAGCCTCACCATATGCATCCCTTTGTACTGCATCCTTGAATTCCAGCCTTCCTGAATAGGATGCAGCCTCCATGTCCATAAGTGCAGCAGCTACTCAAAAATAAAAGGGGTCGTTAGGAGTCCCTAACAACTTTCCTGAGCTGCTGTACCATCCAGGGACCTCCTAATCCTGGTCCTGGAATGTGTACATAAATAAACCCAAATTTCTTTGTGCAACTATTTTGGTTGGGTTTCCTGATACTGGAAGCTAATACTATTCATAATTAGATTCACTCTTCTTGTACATCTTAGAACTTTTGTCACATTTCCCAATAAGAAATGAGCTGCAAGAGGATGGAAAAATATTTAGATGTCCTGTTTATTTTGTAATACTCACACGATGCTATGGCACTTTATTCTTTGATGACTGCCACACATAAAGAAATGCATTGACGAATTAGAAGACCACAAAATAGAACTACTAGAATAAGACAAAATCCTCAAAAACATACCATAAGGGAATGAGAGAAAGAAGGTAATGTTATTGTAATTGAATCCTCTCTAGAATTCCAAGATATTTTCCTTGCATGTGGCTAGATGATTCTGAATTCATCTAGAAGAATAAACTGGAACCGAGAATAAAATTATGACAAAATAGTAGGAGACTTTCTATATTCAACATTAAATATATTATGAAGATTGATAATTAAAAATAAGGACCAATCCATGCACTATGGTAAATTTCCAGAAACCTACATGCCTCAGATGGTTCCCTGGTACAGATAACTCCTGAACTTAGAGGGCCCAGCCTCTCTCATATAGGAACTAGTTCCATCTCCCTACAGTGTATTAGTGACAGACCCTTCCAACATCAAAAATTTAGAATCGCTATAGCCCAAACAACCCTAAAAACAGGTATGCAAAGATCAAAGATGATGTTGGAGTTATACAGAGAAGATAGGATTTAACAAATGAATATGAATGCTGCATTCTTAAACAGATATCTCTTTTAGTCTCCAGTATTTTAGAGCAACTAGAAGTAAAAACCTAAAATTGTGGACTTGTAACCCATGTCAAACTCTGAAATATGTTCTACAAGTAATTGTGGTGCTGTGGTTTGAAATATATTTTTTTCACATAAATGTTATTTTTCACAAAAAAGAAGTAAAAAATTTTATTGTGATGATAAAAACTATTTAAATATATATTATGCCCTGCAGGCCACTATATTCTGGAGCACTTACAAGGAAAGATCTGAGAGGATCGTGTTGTAGCCCATGACAAACTCTGGGATCTGTCCTGTAACTACTTGTTAAAGAGTACTTTGAAAACAATTGCTTTTTTATTTCCTTGCTTTGTATATATGTTATACTAAACAATTAAAAAAAGAAGTAAAAAAAAAAAAATAAGGACCAAATGATTCCAGAGATTGTTCACTGTATAAGCATAAAAATCATGAAACAGATGTTAATTCTGAAGAATGTAATCAAAGAAATACTTCATATTTATTGCATGTTTTGGGGGTGAACATATTTCAGTCCACCGCATTCTTCCTTGTGAACCCTAGAAAAAACACGTTTTTCTTCCCTTCCAAGTGAAGTCACCCCAGGGTGTGGCCCACTCCCTACCTGGCCACCACCCAACACCCCACCCAACTCTCCGCACCTCTCTACCCTCAGGTCCCACCAGCTCTACACACCTTCCCGGGCCACAAGCTGCCCCAGCCCCTCTGAGTCCCAGTTTTTACACTGTGTATCCCCTTCCTAAAGGGAACTGGAGACTAAAAACACTAAAGCTGGTCACCCACCCACCGTGAAGCTGGTGGAAAGTGAAATGCACATCCACTCCCAGACAGTGGAGATGACAAAGAAGAGAAAGGCCAGAATGAGCAAGAGACGGAAAGCCCCAGGCCACCTAACCCACCCGGTCCTTCTCTGGTCTTGTTGCCTGGAGGTGTGAAAGATTTTCCACTTGCCCCTTGCACGGGGGGCACCAGAAGTCACTTGAATCCGTGGACAAGCATCCTTCCCTGAGGCCCTGTAAGGCCAACAGGTGGCGATGGGCCAGCCCCTGCGTCTCAGGTCCTCCTAGTGACAATCCAGGATGCTCCAACATTTTATATTCACCCAAGAAAGGTACTGGCATCTTCCTCAAAATACCTCTCTGTTAGGAGATCTGAGGCAAAGCACTCGTTTGTTTGCCTTAAATCTCCATTTTTATAGAAACAAATCAAACTCCAATCTTGTTTACATCAGAACTGTTTTATTGTTATTCAAACATCACCTACACCAGTATGTTCACACACTATGTGATCTAGAAGTGCCATTTTCAAAATTTGCCAAAAGCTTAGTAGAGTTATGTTGTTAAAGTTCTTTTAATAAAATGCATTCACCCTGTGTATAAGTTTTCTAAAGCGGCCAGAATGCAATATACCAAAAATGGAATGGTTTTTTATAAAGGAAATTTATTATTTTATAAGTCTACACTTCTAAGCCAGAAAAAAATGTTCAAACTAAGCCATTCAAAAATTTTTCCTTCACTCAACATAGCCAATGCTTGTGATATAGGAAGACACATGGCTGGTGGCTGCTGGTTCTTGTTCCTAGTCTGTTGTTTCCAGCTTCTGATGTCAGTGGTTTCCACTCTGTGTGACCATGGACCTTCACTTAGCTCCTAGGGACATGCTCTGAGATCTGGCTTGCTTAACATTTCATTGGATAGCACATAGTGATGTCTGCTGGGGTCTGCCCATATCCAGGCGTTTGTTCTCTCTGTGAACGCTCCAAGCATCTCCAAACATCCCTGACTCTGTCTGCTATGAAGCAACAGTTTTTCCAGCATCTGCATCTGAGATTTCTCCAAAATGTTCCTCCTTTATAAGACTCTAGTTACTTAATGAAGACCCTGGTTGAATAGACAGAGTGACAATTGGTTCACAAATGGGATGCAGAATTGGGTGTGTCATATCTCCACAGAGGTAATCAAATCCAAAAGGTCACACAAATGACTGAGTTTGTCATGTCTCCAGAGAAGCTCCATCCTGTGGGAAAATTCATCTCCATCAGTGGACTGCGGAAGCTAGAAACAGACTCTGCTTCCAAAATAAGTACTGGGAGAGAGACAGGATGGACATTGCACCTCCAGGAGGGAAAAATTTGAAGGAGAACAGGGGACACATATCTGACACAACTCTGGATTGCACCGAGTAACCTCCATTACATGTCAATGATTGTCTTCTGAGGATTGATTCTTGTTCCTTCGGACCTACTGGAATGGAAACTCAGTCCTTACCAGTAGTTTTGCATTCTGACTATTGTTTTCCCCTTAAGAACCTTGGGTAATACAGATTCATTTTGACATCAGCTAGGGTGTGCAGACATGACAGCGTTTATCTTTATTTTGCCATTGAGAGCCAGCATGCTCACTCTCTCCCATCAAGTTCAAGCATTCAGAGGAGATAAGCAATAATGCTGAAAGGAACCTCATGGTGATGACCCCCAAATGGGAACTAGCCAAATGCTCATCAACAGCAGAGGGACACAAAACTTAATATAGGAACACAGAAGATTACAATGGATCAGTGATGATGGTTAGTCTACAACCAAATCCAAAACATGGACAGAGTCAGAGAAATA
Source organism: Myrmecophaga tridactyla (assembly GCA_004026745.1). Taxonomy (NCBI): domain Eukaryota; kingdom Metazoa; phylum Chordata; class Mammalia; order Pilosa; family Myrmecophagidae; genus Myrmecophaga; species Myrmecophaga tridactyla. Next base: position 85,744 of record PVIY010002138.1, read on the forward strand.
ATCCTTCAGTAAATAATATATAACTTGTGCTTGATTTACATAAATTGTATAAACCATCACAATTAAGTGATAAACCTGAGTCAAGAGTCTGGTTTTCTGAAAATGGGGAAGGTGTCTAGAAAACAGGAGGCAGGTGATCATTTCCAGGATTATGGTATTACAGGGATATTCATTTTGTAAAAAATTAGCACACTGAAGAGTTTATATTATGCTTTAGTATGTGAGTATTGTTTTTTCAAGCAGATTTTTAAAAACCAAATCAGGGTAAGAAGATTACAAAATGAATGATACAGTAAATACATAGATTTTTCATTCATATACTGTTGAAGGTTGGAAGAAAATGAATAGAAAGAGCACATATTTTACTTTCAAAAATGGAAACAGTTACATTTATCATCAAATAAAATAATTCAGGGCATGCAGCCCAATCCTGCCTCTAAGTGTATAAATCCCCCGCAGAGGGACACCAAGATTCCTTACTTTACTGAGTAGGTGCTAATCATTAAATATAATCCTTTCATATAGTAACATAATGTGTGATGTAAACTTTACTTCATCAGATTTAAGGCCATGTCTGAATCAAGGACAGGTCCATGCTCCATAAACTGATCAAAGAATCACAGTTTCTGTCTCGGAGGCTTTGACCACTTGATTCACAAACACCTCCTCTGCCCCGTTCATGACGTCATCCTGAAGTATCTTTTCAGAGCCCCCTTCACATCTTTATTCCTCAGGGTGTAGATTAAGGAGTTCAGCATGGGCGTGACCACAGTGTACATCACGGAGGCTGTGGCACCTGAATGTGAATCTGCGGATGTGGTAGAACTAAGATACACTCTTAGGAGTGTGCAATAAAATAAGGAGACCACCGAGAGGTGAGATGCACAGGAGTAACATGCTTTATACATCCCCTGGATGGATGAGATTACACGCACAGAAGAAGAAATCTTAGAGTAAGAGTAAATGATACCAGTAAATGGATCAAAAACCAGGATGCCATTTGCAAGATACATCACTATTTCATTGATGAAGGTGTCAGAAAAGGAAAGTTGGACCATCTTATCAAGGTCACAGAAAAAGTGAGGGATCTTCAAATGTGTACAATAAGACAGGCATAACACCAGTAAGCTTTGGAACAAGGAGTTCAAAGTACTCACAACACAGGACCCCAGAACTAACAGGACACAGAGCCAGGGGTCATGATGACTGTGCAGTGCAGTGTGTGATAGATGGCCACGAAGAGGTCATAGGCCATCACGTCCAGGAAGAAGTCATCCAACTCTCCAAACAGTAAGAAAAAGTACATCTGGGTGAGGCAGCCTGCATAGGTTATGACTTTCCTCTGCTTGTGGATGTTCACTAGCATCTTTGGGATGGTGGTGGAGGAAAAAAATTATGTCAATAAAGGACAGGTTGGAGAGGAAGAAGTACATAGGTGTGTGGAGGTGGGAGTGGGTGATGGTGGCCAGGACGATAAGTAGGTTTCCAAAGACGGTGACTAGGTCCATGGACAGGAAGAGACCAAAAAGGAAAGTCTGCAGTTCTGGTTCCTCTGAAAATCCCCAAAGGAGAAATTCTGAAACTCGTGTGTCATTTCCTGGTTCCATGTGTTTGATGTCACTACCCAAAAAGAGAGAAATAACATGACTAATTTTCAAACAGCATTACTGATATATCCATAAATTATATTTTGGAACCAGGAAATTAATTTTTGTATTTGTTATCAATTCTAAACAGAATGCCATCTCTGATTAGGAATTACTGTCCAACTTTTGAAATGTTCCCCCAGCCAGCATGCATTCTAAGGTCTTCATGAGAAATTAATTGATTCATTTGAGGAATGAATATTCCATCCAGCTATGCTGCAGGCATTGACAAGGTAATGGAAACAATGTGCTGAAAAGAAAGCTTCCCTCCAATACAAAAAAGGGGAAAGAAAATAAGTAAATAATATTGTGATCATATAATATATGACATGGTGACAGCTGTTAAAATGAAATGAAATCAGGTGAAAAGGAGAGTTTGAGTGAGGATACTCAATATTTAAGCACGATTGGCAGGGAGGGAAACATTTGAATTGAGACCTGAAGATACAGAAAGCAGGAGTCACAAGGATATGAGAACTTTGTGACCAGTGCAGTGAATGTCCAGGGCAAAAATCCTAAGGAAAGGGGTTGATTGAATGTACATGGTGAACAGGGAAGGCAGTGTGGTAGGGGGTTAGATAAAGGGGAAGGATGAGAGATAGTGTAAGGGAACTTTTAAGAACAAGGTAGGAGCCCAATGATTAAATCCAAGCTATAGAGAGTCCCTTATTGACATGTTATACCTTTGCATTTCATTAAGGTGATCAAAAAGTTGTATTAGTCAGAGTACATGAGATAAATGAAACTGGTGAGTTGATAAATTATAGACAGATAGATAGATCATAGGTACTTAAATATGTAACTATTAACAGACTTATAATAGGATTTGGCTCAAGAGCATGGGGATTGACAAGTCCAAATTCCATAGACCCACAACTCAGAAATTCAATGAAGGTTGTTAGGTCGGGAGAACCGGGAAGGGCACTGCAACTGGAGCTGCAGAAGCTGTGTCGCCCCTCCCAGCCTGATTTTCAGAACTAATGAACCACCCCTTCCAGATGTCACCTGACCTCCATCCTTAAAAGCTGCCCGCAATGAAGCTTACATGCGCACTCACTTCCCTCCATCTTAGGTTTGGTGAGTTCTGCCCGGGAGCACAGAAATACCCCCCCACTTTAAATTTCCTGGTGTACCTTTATTCTTTCTCACCCTTTCACCTCCTAAACCTTTCATCTGGTGCCAGAAACCCGGGAGAGGAGCGCGGGTGCCACCTGCCTGGCCAGAGGTGCCCTGGTTTACTCTCTTCTCCTTCCTCCACATGGCCAGTGACAAGTGATCCTTTGGCCCACCGCTGCATCCACCACAGATTGGGTAAATCCCTTCCCTCCTAGTCCTGCTGCCGGGTCTCATGGTTCCGAGAGAGCCTGTCTGTTAATTACTCTCCAAAAATCGTGAATTCACATCAGGTTCTCTTCCGAGGGCTGAGGTGAACGGGGACACCCGCAAGCCTCATATCTTTTCCCGGGACTCAAAAAGTTGTGGGGACACCCCGCTTCTCGTTTCCTTCCCAAATTCAGGTCCAGGACCTGAAAGGGCCTCAAACCACGGTGAGACATCCCCTGGGGAGACGAGCCCCTGCTCATAAGAGCTCCGAGGACTCTCTCAGGGCATTGGACGCCGACACCCCCTGGGCCAGTCCTTTCTCCTTTGAGACTCGTCAGTATGGGCAATAAATCCTCAAAAACCAAACCTTGTACTCCTCTTGGTTGTTTCCTGACTAACCTATCCACATTGGATTTACTTCCAGACATCCAGCCAAAAATGCCTCACTTACTTTTATAAAAAGGCTTGGACCCAATATCAATTGGATAATGATTCTCATTGGCCTGAGGATGGGACTTTCGATTTTAATATCTTTACAAACCTCCACAACTTTTGCCAGAGGAACGACAAATGGACCGAAATTCCTTATGTCCAGGCTTTTTTCTTTCTGCGCTCCTGCCCCTCCCTTTGTATCTTCCTCTCCCTCGCTCTACTCTCCCCTTCATCCAGTGGCACTCCAGTCGCCAACTTGCCTTTCCCTCCCCCCTTCTGCTTCAGCAACATCTCAGTCACCATCTTCTCCTTCTCTTCCCCCTTTTGTTCCAGTGACGTCCCAGCCACCATCTTGCCCTCCTCTCTCCCCTTCCGCTCCAGCAGCACTCCTGCCACCATCTTGCCTTTCTCTTCCTCCTTTTCCGCTGGTGACGCTCCAGCTACCATCTTACCCCCCTCTTCCAGCCCCGCTCCGGCAGCATTCCAGCCACCATCTTACCCTCCCTTTCATCTCAATCCAGTCCCCCACTATCCTTAACAACCTTGCCCTCCTCACCTATAAGCTCTCATACCCACTCAAAGAACTCTTTACTGTCCACTATGGGAAGTTGCAGGACCTCAGGGGTTAGTTCGAGTACACACCCCTTTCTCCCTAGCTGACCTCTCTAATATTGAGGAGTGGCTAGGTTCATTCTCCAGCGACCCAACCAACCATACTAAGGAATTTCAATATCTAGCTAATGCCTACGATTTAACCTGGTATAACATTCATGTAATCTGCTCTTCTTCCCTAACTACAGGTGAAATGGACTTCATTTTCAATGCAGTCAGGGCTCATGCTAACCAGGTGCATATAACCGACCACACCTTGCTGGCAGGGGCCAAGACAGTGCCAGGCCAACAGCCAGGGTGGGAATATCAGGTTGACACTCCAGTGGAGAAGAATGGGTGAACTAAATGGGACAAAATGCTTACATGCCTCATAGCCGGCATGCAGAAGTCTTCACATAAAGTAGTAAACTTCCATAAGCTAAGGGAAATTACCCAGGGTCCTGATAAAAACCTGGCTGGTTTTCTACACCAGCTCACAGAAGCCCTCTCCCAATATACCTGCCTAGAACCCAACTCAGAGGCTAGTAAAACTGTTTTAGCTACACACTTTATATCCCAATTGGCTCCAGATATAAGGCATAAACTTAGAAAAATTGAGGAAGGCCCTCAGGCCCCTATCTGTGACCTGGTAAACACGGCCTTTAAAATTTTTAATACTTGTGATGAACTAGAGAGGGCAGAAGAGGAATCCCGGAACCGCCAAAAGGCGAATTTACAAACCCAATCCCTGATTGTGGCTCTGTGGCTCACCTCAACAGAAAAGAAGCTGTCTATGACTAATCCACCACCAGGAAAGTGCTTCAAATGTGGCCTCGATGGACACTGGTCCCACCAGTGCCCCAATCCTCGACCGCCCAAGGGACCATGCCCTCTCTGTGGTACAAAGGGACATTGGAAAAGTGACTGCCCCTCAGCACCTGGCCGTGGAGGGGCTTGTCCTTCCAACCCCTAACCCATCACTGGCAGTCCTGGGCCTGGCCACTGACAACTGATGACGCCCGGCCTCAGTGACCCCAATCACCCTCGTTGAGCCCAGGGTAACAATCAAGGTAGCAGGTAAGTCCACCTCCTTTTTGGTGGACACAGGGGCTACTTTTTCTGTCCTCCCCTCTTACTCAGGTCAACTCCTTCCTTCCCAGGTCACGGTTATGGGCATAGACGGCCGTCCTTCGTGCCCCTTAACTACTGGGCCACTTACATGTTAAATAGAAGGGTATCCCATTACACATTCTTTCTTAGTAATGCCTTCTTGCCCCAGCCCGCTAATGGGGAAAGATCTTCTTGCCAAATTAAAAGCATCACTACGCTGGATAAAAAACCCTCATACAAAACATCATAGCAAGTGCCAGACTAATGTCACTATCCACAACACCACCCATGCACCCAAAGGACAATATTTCTGGTGTAACAGAACTCTTACCAAGTGCCTTAACTCCACTGACCCAGGACCATGCTTCCTCCTGTTGTTCTATTCCTAACTATTGTTCCTCAATTAACCCTCTATGGGGAGTCCAAACTAACTTGGCTACTGTCCCCTCCTCGCTCAAAAAGGGCTGCCCTTCTTCCTATCCTAGTAGGCACCAGCCTAACCACTTTGGTTGCAGCCTCAGCCACAGTGGGAAGGGCACTGGGACATGGTATTTTAACCTCTCAAAACTTTGAGACTCGACTACAGGTAGCCCTGGAATTGACATCAGAATCCCTCTCCTTTCTACAATGCCAACTTACCTCACTAGCCCAGGTAACTCTTCAAAATCGACGGGCCTTAGACCTGCTGACAGCTGAAAAAGGAGGAACGTATATATTCCTCCAAGAGGAATGCTGCTATTACGTCTATGAGTCAGGTCTGGTGGAAGAAAATACTCAATCCCTAAACAAACTAAGAGATGATCTCTACCACAGAAAAAAGGAAACAACGCTGCCTTAAGCTGGTTTTCTTCTCTGGCGACATGGCTCCTCCTGCTACTAGAACCAGTTATCCTAATCTGTCTCTTTTTTCTCCTAGCTCCCTGCCTCCTCAGCTTCCTTCAGGGATACATGAAGGAACTATCCTGGGTAGCAGCCAACTAAATGCTCCTGCATCATTATCATCACCTGCCTTCCTCACCAGACTCCTACAGCCAGCCTCCCCACTCCCCTGGCCATGACAGTTCCAGTCTATAACCCCACACCACCCCATTACAGCAGGAAGCAGCCAGAAAGATCTCGGCGCCCTATTATCACAAAAAGGCTGGAATCGTAGGTCGGGGGAACCGGGAAGGGCACTGCAACTGGAGCTGCGGAAGCTGTGTCACCCTCCGAGCCTGACTTTCAGAACTAATGAACCACCCCTTCCAGACATCACCTGACCTCCATCCTTAAAAGCTGCCCGCGACGAAGCCCACATGCACACTCACCTCCCTCCATCTTGGGTTTGGTGAGTTCTGCCCGGGAGCGCAGGAATACCCCCCCACACTTTAAATTTCCTGGTGTGCCTTTATTCTTTCTCACCCTTTCACCTACTAAACCTTTCAAAGGTAACCTTGAATTCCCCACAGAAGTTGTAAACTGTGATGTCCTATCAATGTGATGGTGAAATCCCCAGGAGAAGATGAAAACCAGAAGTACTACAGATAGAAATTCTTTTTTATGGCTAATGAAATGTGCAGTTCTCCTATTTATGTCCAACTAACTGGATGAGGAGATGCTGCTCACTGCTGAGGGCAATCTCCTTGGATGATTGTAGATGCAGTCAGCCATATGCTATTAACTGGCCAATGATTTAAATTCATCTACAAAATACCCTCCCAGGACCAATCAGACAAATTTTTGCTTGAGCATACGTTTGGACAGCATAACCCAGCCAAATTGACACATGAAATCAGCTATTACAATGTGCATTACAAACCCATACACATTTACTTAAATTATAATTTCTAAAAAAAATTTAATAACATAGATATGCATTCACATAACATAATTCACTTGTCCTGCATAGTACCAGAAATATAATAACACATCCCCTACAAGAGGATGCAAGGACCCAATTAATATTAATAATTATTCTTGAGATCTTGTAACTTATACTATGACATAAAATTAATACAACTTTTTAAAAATTAATACAATTTATTTTACATGCTACGGGGATAAGGGAAGAGAGAAAACGGTGATATTGCTTCACATGTCGATACTAATATTATGAGAAATCAAGGAAGAAATGACCATTGCACTCCTCATTTCTCGAACTGGTATGGAGGGAAAGTTTGTATTTAAAACTACCTGTTTTTAAAGCTTGTACTTAAAACTACCCATTCCATAGTCACTGTATGCTCAGCAAGCACCTCATCTGCTTGTGGCTATTTCCCTGGTGTGGTGATCGAATTTTTCAGTCCGTAAAGCTCTGGGCTGTAAGGAGTCCAGCCTGGGTTGAGTTGTTGCAGTTTTCCATTGACTTCAATCACAGAGAATAACAGTATGAAGAGATGACCAAAGAGATGTTCGGTATTCCAGGCAAACTCTTCCTCACTTGCACTGTGCAGTTGCACTTCCATCTCCACTTCATAAACAGGATCATTCACTGCAGTAGGGAGAGTAACTCCTTTTGTGCTGTGGATTCAGAGGCGCGAATAGTCCAAAGTGGCCACTGGTCATCTTATCTCTCAGTTCAGTGGAAACACTTTTGCATCTCCTGGTGGGACCTCTGATCCCTATGGAAATAATACCTCTGGGTCAGGAGAGTACAAGTTCGAAGACACAGGAAACAAAAGTTTTCTAATGAATCACTAGTGGTAATAATGAATAGTGCCACACCCATTTCCACACTTTGACTCTTGACCTGTTAATCTGGGCCATTTCAAAAAGCATCATAGAGTGGATGCTGATTTAGATTATACACAGTCTTCGTGTGAACATTGTCCCAACACTTCAGAGGGTTGCCACCCAGCTAGTACCATAATCGAGCCTTCCAAAGCCCATTCCACCATTCTATCAATCCAGCCTGCATCCAGATGATGGAGAACTTGGTAACACAAGTGAATTCCTGCAATGTGCCCATTCCAACACATTATTTGCTGTGAAGTCGGCTCCTTGGCCAGAGGCAATGCTGGGTGGATGAGCATTATGGTGGGTAATGCAAACTAGTGATTGGAGTTTCACAGAACCATTGCAAGCAAGGAAGACAGATCCATATCAAGAGGATACATCTATTCCTGTAGGTAAAAAACACTGCCCCTTCCATTATGATAGATACCCAATGCAAACAACCTGCCACCAGGTGGCAGGCTGACACATCAAGCAGTATTGCTATATCAGGGACTGTGTGTTCTCTGCTGTTGGCAGATTGGGTATTCAGCAGTGGGTGTAGCAAACATGGCCTTGGTGAGGGGAAGTTCATGTTGCTGAGGCCATGCATAATCTCCATCCCTAACACCATGGCCACTTTGTCCATGAGTCCACTGAGCAATGACAAGTGTGGCTGAGGAAAGAGGCCACAATCTTATATCCACCTATGATAAGTTCATGTGTCAAATTGGCTAGGTACCAGTGTCCAGTTTTTGGATAAGCAAGCACTAGCCTGATAGTTACTATGAGGAAATTTTGTGCACTTACATTATCAAGATGTTAATTGCATGTGTTGATGATGGCATCTACAACCAACCAAGGAGTATGGTCTCAAGCATGAAGAGCATATAATCCAGTCAAAAAGGGTATTCAAAGGAGAAGGAATAATTTCAGCAGTCAGAGAGAAAATATCTCAGTGCATATTTCACAGTTTTCTCTGGCAAAGACTCATCAGAATGGGAGCTTTCAATGTCCCCCCAGCATCAACATCACACATACATCCCCATGTCAATTTTCAGGACCCCACTCCTTCCCAATGGATGCCCTCACTTTCACAGCAGACTCATGCATATTGCATTGTAATTCAATCACTCATAAGATGAAGTTATGCGGATGGGATTCAGAAGTCTCAAGACTGCAGCTACAAAAACTGAGGTTCCTTCAATGCACATGTAGATGCATTCAGGTCTTTCATGTGGTCCTTGACATGAGAATTTAACGCACTGGGTTCAGTCTTCTACTCAGATGACTGTGCAAACCCCAGCAAACACACATACACTCACTCATAAAAATTACCCAGATAAACATGCATCACACATGAAGACAAACACACACACACACAGACATACATGCACAATTACAGGGACAGGAACACAAAGACACAAGCACATGCACACACAGAGAGACACATACACAGAATGCACACAAACATGAACACACAAAGACAAGCACACGTATACACAGACATACAAGCACACAAACACAGATACACAGGCACACACAAAAATACACAGCACAAAATGGTCTTCTGCTACTGTGTTAATAGCACAGTCTTCTCACTTTCACAAAAAATGATTAAGCCAGGAGTGAGTACAGTGCAAGCTGACAGTGTTATGCAATTTCCGCAAAAATTTTAGAAATTAGTAATGAGATCCAGAAATTCCAGCTTGAAAGGTTCCCTACATATGAAAAAATAGGGGCTTCATTTTGACATGGCAATTTTGTGCCCTGTGTTTAAGGATACATATAAAGCTGTCTGAAAGGAAGAAGAAAGAGAATGCCATATCCTGATGAAAAGAATAACTATAATCTCAAATCACCCATGACAGTGTATTAAAGGAACTTTCCTTGGTTCTTGTGGCATTTGGACTTTGGACTATACTCTGGTATCCATGAAAACCAATAAAACAGCAATAACCACCTTATCCAAAATAAATGTAGTGGCATTTTCACAGGGTCAAGACACCATATGGATTGACCACTCAAGAATAAAATGAGCAACAGAAACAAAACAACATTTCACAAAAGAAATTATAGCACAAATGTTGGGAATTTTTTATGTGAAGAGGTAGAAGACATTTAAATGAAATTAAATGCAAAAGAAAAATCTTGAAATCAAACGAAATTGATTTGGAAGGTCAGAATTACCAGGCAGTAGTTGTTGAAATCTGACAGGAACCAAATCATTTTAATTCTTAGTAAAGTTCCTCTGTAGGGGTGATTTTGCAGCCACCCTCCTGAGACAGTTAACATGTTAAATTAGTACCTGCAAAAAGCTTACATGATTCCTTCCTGTGATAGAATAAATGATTATTCACGTGATGAGTTATGACTCATATTTCTTTTATCTTTCAAATGAATTATTCTTTCTAAGTCCCCAATTCTACCTCATTAGGAAAACAATCACAGATGTGCCCTCTAGATTACAGAGGACAAAGGTGCCCTGTGCACAAATGATAAAGGAGAACACTTTCAAGTGAAGGGAGAAGATGATGGTATTTTATAAAAAGATCTAACCAGAAAAGACAGAAAATACAATAAGGAACAGAAAGATGAGTAACCAAAGGGGAATGCAAAGAAATGCTAATTATTGTTAATTCAAAGGAAGAAGAATTTCTAAATTTAAATGGGAACATGAGAAACATAATATATAGCACTGGTAAATAGATTTCACCACACAAAATGTACACATTTCACAAAAAAATTGATAAACTTTAACATGTGTCCCTAAATATATCTACACATACAAAAGAGAACTAAAGGCAAACAAATGGTTAAGAAGTGAAAAAAAAGAAAACCTACACTTCTGCTGTGGAAAGTTTTCAATCAAAGCAATCAAAACACTCAGTTGCCAATATGCAGAGCAAGACTTCAACAAACGATTGAAATCGAAAAATTAAATGACTAATAAATTCACATTAATTTAACTTTGCCATTAAAAGAATAATTTCCAAGTAAAATTTTTAGTATACCGCCTTAATGCTATTGAATAAAAATTCCTTTCCTCATGTGATAGCCAATATGGGAGTGATTGTTTCATGAAATGCTATTGCAGGGTAAAATCTACTTCCATAGAATCTACAGAAGCTCTGCCTTCCATACAGAAACATTCTCAAATATATCTTTCTGAAGAAAACGCCCTCACTTCACTACCCATTCCTCCTTTGCTAATACCATTTTTCCCCTGCCCCCATATAGGACAAAGCTTCATGGACAGATACACTGCTTTCTCTGGAACCACATTTTCCCACTCTTCCCTCTGTTAATTGTACTTCCATTTCTATAACTAACTGTCAACAGGAATTCCTGCATTGCTGAGTCCAATGGACACATTTTTCTCCTGACAAATAAATACACTGACTATTACACTAGCAGAAAAAACAGGCTGGGCTGAACCAGCTCTCAGTTGACCTCAGGGAAAAGCTCTTGGGTTCCATCTTCCAAACTTTCTCCTTCAAAATCTGCTGAGGTTTCAAACTCACCGGGATGCTCTCTCTGAGAAGAAGGTGTACATGCAGAAGTGCAAATTTCTTTTTGGGTTGTGGTGATGGGAGTGGAGGTCTTTCTCCATCAAGACATCAGGGAGGAGTCTGGCATCCGTCCCCTCACCAGGGCTGGGTCTACAAAGGAAACAAGCATGTCCCATCCAGCCCAGGGTTGCACAGGATGAGAGACAGCAGTAGTGATGATCTTCACATCTCTTCTATAACCACTCGTTAGGCACATTTCCTCAATATTTCTACCTCTGAGCCATCATTTCCCTAATGTACACTGTTCTGGACAGAAAGGAAAAGGTACCTACGGATTCTCTCATCCCAATAGCCCATGTAGGAGTCAAGGGAATCCCTTTTTTATTATTTCTCCTCCATTGACTCTCCTGCCTTCCATAGATCTCACCTCCAACAATTCACCCAATCCACTGACTTACAGTTTCTTCCAAAGTTACAGCTGAGGTGCCCACCTGGACAAGGTCCTTAGATCTCCAAAGTGCTGACATGGGGAGAAGACATAGCCCTTGAGGTGGAAATTGGCTTTCTCCACTTCAACAAAGTGGAGACTGTATTCATTTATGTAAAACCATGGGTCTCACACTCTGGCTTAATGAGGCCTGGCTAAAACAATTATGAAAGTCATACTTATAACTAAAATTACCACCTATCATTTTAGCCCTTTTATAAAGTACTTCCTCCTTTTAAGATATATTTTGACATTCTTATGTGCCATGACTAGAGCTTAACACCGAGTATGGACTGTCTCATTTTTTCCCTGCATATACTCGTGCGGTGCTCAATTATTATGTTAATAGATCTATTAATATTCTATAAATTTAAAGCAAAGAAGCAATTAAAACTTTTTATATGTTTTAAAGCTTTACAATTCAAAATTTGCATTTCAGCCATAATCACGAGTTCATTTCACTAGCGATGTGTACATTCACAACATGTTGCTACAATCAACATCATTGCCTGACCTGTTTCATCACCTCAAACAGAAACTCTGCACAGGAAGAAACATCACCTCCTGAACTTGATCCCTAATAATGTAATCCACCCTCCACCTCAGTGGATTTCATATAAGTGAGATCACAACATCTGTGTGTTTTTGTGTCTCGCTTACTCCTTCCAACATGATATATTCAATGTAAATCCATGTTGTAATGTGTATCTAAAAACACTAAAGCTGGTGACCCACCCACTATGAAGTTGGTGGAAAGTGAAATGCACATCCACTCCCAGATGGTGGAGATAACAAAGAAGAGAAAGGGCAGAATGAGGAAGAGAGGGAAAGCCTTAGGTTATGTAACCCACCATGTTCTCTCTGGGCTTGTTGCCTGGGGGTGAAAAAGATTTCCCACTGGCACCTTGCAGGGGGCTTACCAGGAGCCCCTCACCTCTGTGGACAAATATCCTTCCACGAGGACCCAGGAAAGCCAGTCGTTGATGATGGACCAGCCCCTGGAACTCAGGTCTTCCCATCAACAATCTAGGATGCTCCGACATATGATATTCACCCAACAAAAGGACTGTCGTCTTCCTCAAAATACTTCTCTGTAGGTGATCTGAGGCATAGCACTCCTTTGTTCACCTTAAATCTCCATTTTTATAGAAATGAATCAAGCTCCAACCTTATTTAGATCAGAACTGGTTGGATGCTCTTCAAAGGTCATCTTCACCTGTATGTTCACCCACTGTTTGATCTAGAAGTGCCATTTTAAAATTGGCCAAAAGTTTAGTAAAGTGATGTTGTTAAAGGTTTTTAAAAACTGCATTCACCCCATGTATAAGTTTTCTAAAGCTTCCAGAATGCAAGACACCAGAAGTGGAATGGCTTTTATAAAGGGAATTCATTACATAGCAAGTTTGCAGTTCTAGGGCCTGAAAAAATGCTCAAACTAAGGCATCCAAGAAAAGACACCTTGACTCAAGAATAGCCAATGTCTGTCATATGGGAAGGCACATGGCTGCATCTGCTGGTCCTTGTTCTTAGTTCTGTAGTTTCCAGCATCTGATATCACTGGATTCCTCTCTACACGACCATGGCCTTCATGTAGCTCCTAGTACATGATTCTGAGTTCTGGCTTATGTAGCATTACAAGGGAAGGCACATGGTGGTTTCAGCCGGGCTCTACCCATATCTAAGCATTTGCTTTCCCTGTCAACACTCGAAGCATCTCCAAACATCCATGTCTCCATCTGCTATGAAGCAACTGTTTTCCAAGCATCTTCATCTGAGGATTCTCCAAAATATTCCCCCTTTATAAGACTCTAGTTACCTAATGAAGACTCACATTGAATGGACAGAGTGACAATTGGGTCACAAATAAGACACACAACTGGGTGTGTCATATCTCCACAGAAGTCATCCAACCCAAAAGGCCACACACGACTGAGTTTGTCATATCTCCAGAGAAGCTGCATCCTGTGGGAAAATTCATCTCCATTGGTGGACTTGTGGAAGCTGAAAAAGAGAATCTGCTTCCAAAATAAGTCCTCTGAGAGAGACAAGATGGACATTACTCCTCAAGAAGGGAGAAATTGGAAGGAGAACAGGGGACACATTTCTGATGCAAATCTGGATTGCACCGAGTAACCTCCATTACACCTCAAGGTTTGTCTTCTGTGGATTTATTCTTGGTCCTTTGGGCCTGCTGAATTGAAAACTCAGTCCTTTCCAGTGCTCTTACACCCTGTCTGTTCTCTTTCCCTTGAGAACCATGAGGAAAACAGATTCATTTCATCATCAGCCAGCCAGGACCTCTAGACATGGCAGTGTTTATCTCTATTTTGCCATTGAGAGCCAGCATACTCACTCTCTCACATCATGGTCAAGCAATCAGAGAAGACATAAACCATAATGCTGAAAGGAACCTTATAGTGATGGTCCCCAAATGGGAACTAGCCAAATGCTTATCAAACATAGAGGAATACAAAACTTAGTATAGGAACACAAAGAATTATGATGTATCAGTGATGATAGTTAGTCTACAACCATATCCAAGACATGGACAGGGTCAGTGAAATAATCCTTTAGTAAATAATTTATAACTTATTCTTGATTTATATAAATTATGCAAAACATCACAATTAAGTGATAAACTAGAATTAGGAGACTGGTTTTCTGAAAATGGGGATGGTGTCTAGAAAAGAGCAGACAGGTTTTCATTTCTAGGATTATGGTTTTACAAGGATATACATTTTGTAAAAAATTAGTACACTGAAAAGTTTATATTATGCTTTACTGTGTGTGTAATATTTTTTTCAAGCAAGGTTTTTAAGGCAAAGTCGGGGTAAGAAGATTACAAATACATAGTACAGTAAACAAATAGATTTTTCTTTTATATACCGTTGAAGGTTAGAAGAAAATGAATACAAAGAACACATATTTTACCTACAAAACTGGAACCAGTCACATATTTCATCAAATAAAATAGTGCAAATCATGCAGCCCAATTCTGCCTCTAAGTGTGTAAATCACCCTGCATAGGGACACCAAGATTTCTTACTTTGCTGAATAGGTGTTTGTATTAGTTAGGGTTCTCTAGAGAAACAGAGTGAACACTCACAAATATGAAATTGATAAAAGTGTCTCACGTGACCGTGGGAATGCAGAGTCCAAAATCCGCAGGGCAGGCTGTGAAGCTGATGACTCCGATGGAGGGTCTGGATGAACTGCACAAGAGAGGTTCTTCATCCAAAGCAGGAATAGAAACTGTCTCTTCTGAATCCTCCTTAAAAGGCTTTCCATGAGTAGATTAAGAGTCACTCATTACAGAAGACACTCCCCTTTGGCTGATTACAAATAGAATCAGCTGTGCATGCAGCTGACATGACCATAATCTAAGTCTATGAAATGTGCTTATTGCAACAGACAGGACAGCGCTTATCCAAACAGACAAACAGGTACCAAGTTGACACATGAACCTGGCCATGACAGTCTACCCCTTGTCAAGTTGGCCACTATATATGTTACCTTAAACCATACCCAATTTCCAAATAAAAACAATACAACACACATTTTTTCTTTCACCTGACAATACTCAACTGTCCTGTATATAACTGGAAACACATTAAATCTCTCCAGAATAGGGCACAAGTCCTTGGGCAACATTTATCCTTAAACTTGATATGTTACAACTTAAACGTATAACATGAACAAAACAGCATTACAGTCCTTGTTTCTGTAACTGATCACGTGGTCGAAGTTCATATTTATCACTACCTTCTTCCACTACCCATCCCATGTTCCCATCACTCTCAGCAATCACTTCACCTAGCCATGGTTCTTTGCCTGGTGGAGTGACCCAAATCTTCATTCCTGAAGTTTCAGAGCCATTGTTTGTCCTGCCTGGATTGGGTTGTTGCAGTTTTGCATTGATTTTAATCATAGGGCATGGTAGTACTAAAAGATGCCCTAGGGGGTCTCCTATATTCCAAGAAAACTTTCCTTTACCTCCATTATGTAGTTGCAGTCCTACTTCCCCCTGATAGTCAGGGTCAATCACCCCAGACAATAATGTAATCCCCTTCTTGGCTTGTTGATTCAGTGGCATAAACAGCCCAAAGTGAATAGGTGGCAGTCTTAACTTCAAGTTCAGTGGAATCATTGTTGCTTCTCCTAGATGAAGCACTCCCCATTTTGGAATTAAAACCTGTAGGCCAGCAGAGCTCAGGGTTGCAGGGACAGGAGGCATAAGTTTTCCTAGTGGATCACTAGGGGTAATAGTGAGTGGCACCACTCCCATTTACACCCCTGTTTCCTGGATCCATGGATCCTGGCTATGGGAGAAACAGCACTATACAGTGGATGCTGATTCAGTGCATTTACAGCTTCCTGGAGAACACAACCCCAGACTTTCATGGTATTGCCACCTAGTTGGTCCTATTTATAGGAACATATCCTACATGTATGTGTATGCAAGGTTATTCTCTTCAGAAGAGGTGATGTAACAAAAGATTGGAAATGATTCCAATGTCTTTCAGTGGTTAAATATGTTACTCTGCATAAAATAGTATATTATGAGCCATATAAGTTCCTGAGGAACCTTGTTTTTATAGTGTTGTGGAATGATTTTGAAAATATATTCAGTGCATAATTGTGTATATAGTAGTGTACTATTTGCTTTATACATGTTAAATGCTTCCAGAAGGGCATTTATGAAACTGACTGTATTGTTTACCTCTGGTGTGGGAAACCAAGTGGCTGGAGAACATGTATGGGAAGACTTTTTGCTGTGTATTGTTTGAACTGTTTGAATTTTGAAGTGGATGATTTATTCTTTCAAAATATAAATGCATTTTAATAAATACATAAAAAACAAAACAAAGCAAAAGAAACCAGGCAGCATACAACATACTTTGTGCCATTATATAAGATGTAAATACAAATAAATTTATAGAGATTGAATAAAAATGTTTGCTGTGACAGAAATAGATTAGTGGTTCCTTAGAGCTGAGAAGGATAGTTGGATTGAGAAGTGATGGCTGAAGCGTATCATTTTTTCCTTTTTATGAAGTGGTGAAAATAGGTTCTAGAATTCTTTCTGGTGATGAATGCATAACTCTGCTCAAGAACTAGAAGACATTCATTTATACACTTTAATGGATAGCATGGAACATGAACATATGTCAATAAATTGCTTCACAAAAACGGTGTGCCACTGAGGGTCCCTTGTAAGATATCAGGAGATGTTGATGGCCAATGCATGATTGCGCAGGAATAATTTGTGACTCTGAATAATAATATTCCAGGAGGCTGTTTTGGCATGATTTCAAACTCTTGAAAGTAAGACTTTATTCATAAGGATTGAAGAGTGTTTTGAATATAAAGGAGATAAAATATTGGATGATAGAGAAAATACTTAGATTATTCTCTCAAGTCCCCTTGAAAGATGAAGACAAATGTAGAAAAAAGGAAGATATTTTGTTTAGAAAAATGGGAAGAGTCAGGTGTTTTATACAGTCACATAAAGAGACTATACAATGTACCACCTCACCCCAGTGCAAAATCACTCTAACAGATAGTCACCACGTTTTACTAATTCAATAAATAGGTACAAATGAAACAATTTTTTATGTGGTAATACAATGTATGAATTAAAGTTTTACTTCATCATATTCAAAGACATATCTGATTCTAAGATAAGTTCTAGTTCCATGAGTCTTTCAAAGATTTGAAGCATAGGGCTCTGAGGCTCTGTGTCCTACAATGAAATAAGCTTCTTCAGCCCCCAGAGATGTGCATTGTATGGCTCTCCTCCCTAACAATCTTTTCAGAGCCTCTTTTATGTCCTTGTTCCACAGACTGTAGATGAAGGGGTTCAGCATTGGCATGACCATAGTATACATCACTGAGGCTATCGCACTTGAATGCGTGTAGTGTGTCGCAGCTGAACTAAGGTACACTCCCAGGCTTGTAAAATAGAATAAGGATACCACGGAGAGGTGAGATGCACAGGTGGGAAATGCTCTGTATTTCCCCTGAATGGATAAGATTTCATGTATGGAGGAAACAATCTTAGAATGAGAGTAAAGGATCCCACTGAGTGGAACCACACCCAAGAGAACAGCAGCACAATCCAACACCACATAATTGAGTAAAGCATTGGAACAGGCAAGTTGGACTATCTGATTAATTTCACGGAAAAAGTGGGGAATTTCAAAGGGGAACAAAAGGACACCCATAACATCCATTAAGGTATGTAGTAAGGAATGCAAGGCACTCATGATCCAGGCTGTCAGGACAAACAGACCACAGAGTCAAAGGTTCATGATGACTGTGTAGTGCAGGGGCTGACAGATGGCCATGAAGTGGTCATAGGCCATCACTGTCAGCAGGAAGTTGTCCACCTCCACAAAGAGTAAGAAAAAGTACATCTGGATGAGGCCGTGTTCGTATGATATGATTCTGCTCTGTGTCTTCAGATTAAACAACATTTTAGGGACTGTGGTGGAGGAAAAGCCTTCTAATGTCACAGAAGGAGAGATTGGAGAGAAAGAAGTGCATAGGTGTGTGGAGGTGAGAATCAGCGATTGTCATCAGGATGATGGGCAGGTTCCCAAAGACGGGGATAAGGTACATGGACAGGAAGAGGCCAAAAACCAAGGGCTGCAATTCTTGTTCCTCTGAAAATCCCAGCAGAAGAAACCATCTATTCCATGTATTGTTTCCTGTCTCCATATGTACGATGGGACTACAAGGAAATGTTAAAAATGCATGTCAATTTTTCAAGCAGTCATTACTAACTGACCTATAATTTACATTGTGCAACCAATAAATTAATTTCCACATTTTGTTTTCGAACCACTGTCGTTGAACCTTACAACTTTCCTTTATTGGTAATTTGCAGGCACACATATTGAGAGGCAGCTTGTTGCCAGAGACTGTATAAGGAACGGACATCAGTGCTGGAACAAAAGGGCCTGCAATCTGAAGGTGGAAAAATATTATAGAGACACAAAATAAGGAACACATATGAAATTATAACAGCCAGTAAAATGAAGATGTACAAATAATTTAGTGGATAGGATATGGTGTGTTTTACTGGATATTCAGGTAAAAGCAGTAGAAAAGATGACAGTTGAAGCAGTGGTCAAAGAAGAGAAAGCTGGAGTCACATGGGAATCACAGGATGTGTGTGCCCAGCAGAGGGAATGTCCAAGGCAAAAGCCCTACAAAAAAGACTTGTTTCAGGAATCAAGTCCATCAAGGAAGCAGGTGTGGTAGTGGAGTAAGAGTGAGAGTGATGATGGCTGATATTAGAGAAGATTAATGACAATTTGGCCCTTTAATTCTGGAACTTCAAAACTCAGGGAGTCCCTTATGCACACTTTATGATTCTGGCTTGTTATTAATTTGTTTGCAAAGCTATCTCACAACATGAAATAGAATCATTCCTAATTCCTTCAATACTTTTGAAATCAATCTGGGCACTTAGAATACTGACTTACTAAAATTTATGAATCCATCCACCCCTGCTCTGAGGAATGCTAGTGACCCACTAAACATGCAAGGGCACACAAGGACATGCACCCACAGAGCATCCAGTGGTTTCCTGGGGCAGTGAAAGTACCAGGGTTTTCTCACCCATAGCTACACTCATTTGACCAGAATTGAATACAAGGCAGGCTGAAAACGTCAGATTGTTTTTTTCAAAATATTTACAGACCACATCCAGAAATTCCAACTGTTTAAACCCTCAAGGATATGTGATATATGAGCTTTATTTGTTGTAGTTATTTTCTACATTGTTTTAAAAATCATAAATTCTGCTTAATAATAAAAGTGAGAGAGAGAATGAGAGAGGGAGGGAGAGGGCTCAGTGAAAAGAACACGAGGGTAGAGAGAAGTTTTATGCCCAGGTCATCTCTGAGAGACTGTGATGAAGAAAATAATCTCAATCGTTTCTGTCGACATTCCAATCCAATTTACAATCTCTGAATTCTCTGACTCACTACTAAAAGTTGAAAATACAAAAGCAGAAGCATATTTTTGCAATGTCAATATACCATACATATTCTACACCCAAGAGTACAACTAGCAAAGTTAATACACCAACATTTCTCAAAAAGAAATGTAACAAGGACCAAAAGTTGGGGTATTTGTATGAATTTGTAGTATACATTTTAAGTGACATTCATACTATGCATTACAGGACACACCTTCTATAAATTGAGGTATGTCTTCCATTTTAAAAAATGAAGTCAGATTAGCCTGGTTTGTAATCTCTGATCAACCACATATTATATGTTAAACTTTGATAAGATGCAAACAACTCCAAATCTTAACACTTTCTGCCACATAGTAAGCATAATGGCACTCATCGTTCTACAAAGTTTGACAGACTTAATACAAATGAAAACTTAGCATAACCCCTTCCTGTCAGTAAATGAATGGTTATCACAGGTGATATGCTGAGGTTGATTTTCCTTAAACCACTCAAATTATTCATTATTTCTACACCTCCTTGTCCCTAATTCCATGGACCAATTTCATTTCCTTATCATTTCTCCTAAAAATTCCACACTGAGCAGCCCTCTAGCTGCAATTCCCTTTGACCCAGAGATAACTTCCTACAATACAAATATGATCATGGAATTCCACCCGTTAACAGCCCCAGTGATTCCCCACTGGACAAAGAAGAAAAACATGCTATAGCCCCAATCCAAGCTTGACCCTCCACGACCAACCTGCATGTATCTGTTCACACTGTGGGCTGTTCTTATGAACACTGTTCTCCAAGAAATTGAAACTGACTTACATCTTTACCAGATTGCCAGAGTTTCCATGCTAAGCAAGACTTCTGCTTCCCTCTGCATGGGATCTCTCTGAAAGTTTGACCGAATTTTTCATTCCTCTCCTTCTGGAAATTCCAGCACCCCTTCAGGTTATCCTGGAGACATCTCTTTTATGACATTTGTTCTTAATATCCCCATCAGAAGGCAACTTCTTGTATACACTTAATTTCAACCTTAGCAAATACAATTGTGACTTGTTATCTTTCAAACGCCAGGTGTTTCTTCCCTGCTAATGGTGAATGCCTTTTCCGATGGAGCAATGGTCTACCTTGCTTTACACCCTTCACCTAGAATTACTTGGTGTCAGGTTATGAATTAATAAAATAATGTCATTACAGAAAAATTGGAAATAATGGAAAAGAAAATGTAGAAAATCTTGAATTAGGGGTGAGGACATGCTATAGAGGCATGCTTTTCATATTCTGGGGTTAAAACATACTTTCAAGAAGATTACATTTTTAAAAAATCTTCTTTATCTTGAATTTTGCCCATTCTTCCTTGTTTTTATCTATTTTTTTTTAACTTGGGCAGGCTCCGGAAATTGAACCCAGGTCTCCAGCATGGTAGGCGAGAACTCTTCCACTGAGCCACAAGATTACATTTTAAATAAGAAATGTAGAATAGAATAAATAAACTATGGGCTGAACTTTCAAATGATTTTCCTGTAAACCCATAGCTTCTATAATTAAAAAAAATAATTTTAGAAACACATCGCAAAGTGAAGAAAAACACTATGTAAATGGAAAGAAACAAGACGCAAAGTATGGAGTAATATATGTTGTATGATTTCACTTATATAAACTATAAATATAAATGAATCTATAGAGATAAAAATAGATGAGTGGTTATTTAGAGCTGGGAAAGTTAGAGGGATTGAGAGATGACTTGTAACTAGCATTGGGTTTTCCTTTTGGGGTAATGAAAAGCTCTAAAATTTATTGTGGAGAAGCACGCTCAACTCTATGGTAATACTATAAACCATTGCTTATATACTTTGGATTATACACTCATCATAAAATCAAAGAATAACGCCATTGCTTTCCCTGCACATAACTCCACTGCTATTACCATGGCTTCAACAATTATTCTTGAACCTCACTATCCCTGGAATTCCCTACTTTAATTTGGCTTTCATTCCCATCTCTTAATTATCAAAAGGGAACTCTAAATTCCTGAGTCTAATAAATACTCCCTTTCTAACATTATAAAATATCATTCATTCATTATTTGAACAAATGGGAAAAAAAGTGAGGAGATCTTTGGGTTATGGTCTAGGCTGAATTGGCTCTCAGATGACATCAGGCAAATTCTTTCAGCATCCGTTCTCTCTGACCCTTTCCTGTGGCATCTACAGGGCTCTCCCATTCGCTTGGATGGCGTCTCTAAAAGAAAGGTTCAGAGTGTAAATCTGACTCCTTCCCTAAGAGCTTCATGAGTAGATTAAAGCTCTATTTTCAGAGAAGAATGCAGGAACGAGTCAGGCATCAGTTCCCTATCCGGGACTCTAAAAGGAGCAACCATGTCTGGTTCAGCCCCTGATTGTATGGATTGCGTATATCAGGAGAGGAGATATTTACCAGTTTCCTGTATTTAGTAACTAGCACATTTTCTTCTTTTTACTTCAACCTATGAGCTATCATCTCCCTAGGGTACACTGACCTGGACAGAAAGGTAATTCTTTTTCTGGGTGAATTTCTGCTCCTCTGAGATAAGTTTATGAGTCAGGTACATCCAGGTTTTATTATTCCTTGTCGTAGTCAGAGTTATCCAGGGAAACAGAACTGACAGGAGATATCTGCAAAGAGATTTTTTCAACAATTTTCTCATGCAACTATGGGGATGAGCAAGACTAAACTCCATAGGGCAGGCCATGAGCTGGGAAACCCGATGAAGGTTTAAATGAATTCCCCTGGAGAGGTTGGCTGGCTGCTGTAGAGAAGGCTACTTCTTCTGCCTCCTGCTGAAATCATTACTTCTTTTAAAACCTTAATGGATTGTATGAGATTTATCTCATTTTTCGAGGCAATCTCATCAATTGAGTGTAGATGTAATCAGCCATAAATGCAATCAAGCTTTCTGGTGATTTTAGTTCATGAAATACTTTCTCAAGAATAATTGAACCAGTGCTTGCTTAACCAAACAACTGGACAGCATAACCTGGCCAAGTTTGATATATGAACTTAAAAATAAATCCTCTTTTATAAACATTTCTGACTTCCATAGATCTAATCTCTTAAGGTCTTACCATATCTACTGACAAAGTTCACCCCAAACTTGAAGACTAAGTGATCAACTGAATTCGGTCCCTTTTGCTTCAAATTCCTGACATGAGATAAAGACAAAGTCCTTGTTTTTTTCCCCCAGAAATTTGTTATTCAATCAATAAATTGAAATCCAAATAGTCAATCAATGAATTGTGATTCATAAATGTATGGAAAATTCTGTCTATTTGATATAAAACCATGCACACTACACCATGGAGTGTCTTATGTCTTGGTGATGCTTTGTCAACCCAGATAGGAATGCAATTCCTGTAACACAAATCAGGACCTGTCATGTAATCACTAATTTATAAATTAATTAGAAGAAATATATTTAGATCTTTGTATGCACTGTGGCCTGAGCCTAGCACCTTATAGGGATTATCTTAATTACATTTTCCTGTATTTTGAATTATGTTCAATTTATTTGGTTAATGATATCATTTTATTTCTTTTCATTTCAAGTTTAAAAAAGATAGGTAAACTATATATTTGAAAACTTTTAGCATATCATGAATCCATGGAAATTTACCTTTTTGACCAAATGTGCATTCACTGCTAATAAATATATTCACTATATTGGGCTATCATCACCACCATTGTTTACCTGACCTTTCTCATCAACTCAAGCAGAAATTCTGCACCATAAAGCAATAAGTCCTCTGTAGGCCTCACTCCTTCCCCTGGCAAATGGTAATCTCCTACCTGTTTCCATGTATTTTCTTTTACTGGGTATTTTTTATAAACAGGATCAGGCAATACTTGTCTTTTTGGGGCCTGTCTGCTTTTACTAAACCTGTTGTCTCCATTGTTTATACATGTTTAACCATGTATCAGAACTCCATTTTATGTTTGAACATTATTCCATTTTGTATTTATATGATATAATATTTATCCATTCATCTGCCAAAGGAGGTTGGCTTACTTACACTTTTTGTCTATTTTGAACATTGTTGTGCAAATACTGAAAGTTTGAATCCCTGCTTTCAATTCCATTTTCTATATATTCAGAAGCAGGATAGCCAGGTCATCTGGTAATTTGGTATTTAAAGTTCTAAACAGAGACTGCAAAAATATAAACATTGTAAAGTCTTCCCATTTCTCAGCATTCTTGACAACTCTTCATACATACATTTGTCTGAGTGTGTGTGTGTTTGTATAGTAGCCATTCAAGTATGTATGAAGTGGTATTACATTTAGGTTTTCATTTGCCTTTGTATATCTTGGGGCAAAAGCCAATTCTAGTTCTTTGCCCTTTTAAAAATTGAGTTATTGTACTTTATTTGTTCACTAATAACAGTTTCTTATACATTCTGGATGTTAAACATTTGGGAGATATAGAATTAAGAAATTCTTTCCCATTTTATAGGTCATATTTTACCTTTTTTGATACTGTCCTGTGACAAAACAGTTTATAATTTTGATTATGTCCATTTCATCTATAATATCATTCTTTTGCTCTTGCTTTTGTTGCCATATCTAAGAAATCACTGTCAAATCCAAAGATTTGTTGGATTCTCCCTATGTTTGCTTCTAGAAATTTAATTTTTCTAGTTCTCATTTGTTGGTCCTTGATTGATTTAGACTTAATTTTCATGTGGTGTGAGGTCCGTATTCATTCTTATGCATATGGATATTGAGTTAGCTCAGTCCCATATGTTGAAGAGAAGTTTGCCCAATTAGTGTACGTGGTAACTTTGTTGAAAATCTGTTAACAAAGGTGCATGGGTTAATTCTGAAGCAACACTACTAGTGTTCTATATGTCAACCTTTATGGAAGTTGTCCATCATTTTTATTATTTGTGACTTTTAGTAGGTTTGATACTGAGAAATGCCAATCCACCAAATTTTTACTTTTTTTACAATATTAATTTCTTGGGACACTTGTGATTCAATATGAATTTCAGGATCAGCATTTGCATTTCTGCAAAAATAGACCATTGGGATTTTGTGCGTTTAATCTTTTGGTTATTTTGGCAGCTTACCAATATGATCTTCCTATTCATGAGTAGGTGATGTCTTGTGATTCATTTTGATTGATCAATGATGGAGAAATTACGTCTCCTGGATATTTTAATTTCACTTTATTGGATTGTTAGTGAAGTTGAACACATTTTCATGACAATAAGTTATTTATATTTTGACTTTCTGAATCACTGGCTCACTTTCTTTGGTCACTGAACTTCTTAAGTATTTTAACTCTTATTTAAAACAGTGTTTCACATGTCTATGGTGGTGTGATTTTTTTAATGTATAATTTATTCTAAATGCTAATTTTTCTTTTGTTACTCATTTTCTTAATAATGTTTCCTGTTTAGGATTGAATGGGCTTGAGTTGAAAATTGTGGTCTCAGATTTATTTCTTTCATCTTGGTTTATGCTTATTAGATAATCTATCCTTTTTTTCTAGAGATCTTATGCTATTTTTAATCTTTCCTCTAATTTCAATTAACTATGCTAATTGGGGTTAAGAAAGGAAATGAACATCATTTTGGCTTCCAAGAAATGCCCAGTTGTGCAAGCAACAGTTATTTTGAAACCCTTCCTTATCTTATTGATTTAATGCCCTTTTGTAAGATAATATTTTATTATATATGAATTATTTGTGACTGTTCTGGTACATTAATTCTGATATTATATATTGATATACCTCTGCTTATTCAATCAAATTCTAAAATGTTTTGTAGTCATGGCTTTATTTCTCCATTTAATAATTAGTGGGGACATTTTCCCTCTTTATTTATCATTTAAAAAATTATCTACTAAAAAATATTCTTGAGGAATACATGGATAACATTTCCCGTGTTTGAAAAGCTGTCCTCAATCTACCAAATCTTTCCTCTAGACCCCAAAAGTCATGTTCTTCCCACATGCAATGTAGGAGCAAGGGTTAAAACAAGACCAACAGAATTTGTTGGGAGCAGCTGGCTTCAGGGTGGTTGTGGCAGTAAACTGTGGAGATTGTTATGTAGAACAGCCTGGGAGGAAGTGAATGTTTACCCCAAATGGTTATGTTAAATATGAAGGAAGAGAACACTGAAAATGAAGCACCCTGATTCCTTAGGAAATGCATGCATGCTTTTTGTCACCCTGTAGTATATAGACTGGATCTGGTTAAGAATAAAGTGGTCTGTTGTTCGTAATGGCTGATATTCAGACCCTCTGATCCTGTCTGTCTTTCTTTCTCATCATTCCTTAATATCCTTCGAGTTCCATTCCATAGGAAGCAATGATTCAAAATTCATTTAATGCTTTGCCATATTCCCAAAGCCTTAAACCATTTCAGTAACAGTTATACATACAAGGTCTCATAAATCTCAGTTTTGTGTGTGGGACATTCTAGTGCAAAATTTGTCAGAGTAGGTGGATCTTTGGAACCTAGAAAGCAGATTATATAATTCTGAAATAGAAGGGAGGGACAGGCATACTAAAGCTGTTCCAATTCCATAAAGAATAAGTTTGAAGGAAAAATATATGTGCTATGGGTTGCAAGCAAGTCTGAAATTCACCAAAGGAAACTCCATTTGAGTTCAAGGTCTATGTGCCATCTTTGGATCGATGCTTTACTTTATGGGTCTGCTGGATTATTAGCACAATACTTCTGAAGTAGCGAGAACACTGGGTCATAGGCCCCACCTCTCCAAGCATTGGGGTGGCAGTTTAACTTTCCCCTAACATCAGAGAGAAAGACCCATAATCTCCAAATACCTGGATGCAAACCTACACTTATTGAAGTCATGGGTCAATGCTACTCTTTCTTGGCCCAAGGAGTTAGCTTTGTTTCAGCTCTTTGCTAATATGGGCCAGTCCTTGAAGTAAACTTCTCTCATTTTGCTCCAATTCTGTCCCTTTCAGTCTATGCTGGTGGTGTTCCTACTGACACAATTCTCAGGATCTTTGTCAATTTTGCTTGACGTTCAAGTATATCCAAGCTGTAAGGCAAAATAACTAGTACCCTTCCTAGACAAATACACTTCAAATACTGACCTCTTTGGGGATGGTCTACTGGATCCATGGTTCATTTATCTACCACCTTAGCAAATGTGTTTAAACTAAACTCTAATGAGGAGCCACATACTCTGGAAATTCACCTACCAGGAGATCAAGGCAGGACCTGAAAGTGGCATTTCTGACCTCAGTCTCTGAGCCGCCTATCTGAATTTCCTGAGAATTTACCAAGTTGGTCATTATCTGGTTGTGTTGTAACTAAGTATCCAGTGCATAGTTTATCCCTTCACTTTTGTCATTTTACTATAACCAACAAGGAGAAGCCACACCTCACCTTCCATATTTAGTTTGGAAATATCAAATGAGTGTCCCACATTCTTTGTTATAAGTTATGCTTTCTCTCAAATTTGTTGGAGGTCCTAAAACATGTCAAAGAGGATTTCTGAAGACAGAAAGAAAATTTAATGGCTAATCTACTTTAGCCTTTCAGATATTCCTGTATTTCACCTTTATTCGAGTTTCCAGCTTGTGGTCTGCCATAAGGAATTAGGTTATGTCAATCCTTGTGGCCACATGAACCCGTTGAGTCACTGATTCACAAAGTCAAGTAATAGTGTCAACAGTGTGCAACCTTGTGTTATTCCAGGTGTAAGAGTGAAAGGTAGTCTTCCACCGTTGACAATGATGTAAGCTGTCTTTCATGTACTCTTTATCATGTGGAGGATGTTTCTTTTTATTCCGAATTTTCTAAATGTTTTCTTCAAGAATGGATGTTGGATTTTGTCAAATGTTTTCTCTATGTCAATGGAGATGATCCTATGGATTTTCCCTTCATTTCGTTAAAGCAGTGTATTACATGAATTGATTTTCTTATTCTGCATCACCCTAGCATACCAGAGATAAAACCCACATCATTATGGTGTAAAATTATTTTAATATGCCGTTAGATTCAATTTGCAAGTACTTGGCTGAGGGTCTTTGTGTCTATATTCACAAGAAATGTTTGGTCTGTAATTTTTCTTTCTTGTAGTATCTATATCAGGCTTTAGCACTAGGATGATGGCCTCCTAGAAAGAGTTAGGTAGTCTTCCCCACTGTTCAATTTTATTAAGACATTGTGCAAATCCTTAATTCTTCTTGGGAGGCTTGGTAGAATTTACCTGTGAAGCCGTCTGGTTCTGGGATTTTCTTTGTTGCGTGTTTTTTTAAATATAACTTTTATTATTAAATATAACACATACACAAAAAAACAATATATTTCAAAGCAAATAACAATTAGTCATAGAAAAGATTCCAGAGTTCAATATGAGTTACAGTTCCATAGTGTTAGGCTTTCCCTTCTAGCACCTCCAAGAACTGGAGACTAAAAGAAATATCAATATAATGATTCAGCACTCATACCCATTTGTTATATTCTATCTTCTCTGTTATAACTCCACCATCGCCTTTGATTTTTCTCTCATTCATTAGGGGTATTTAGGCTATGCCCATTCTCAACTTTTCACATTGGAAAGGGCTGTTGATAATATGGAAAAGGGGATATTATTAGTTGATGCAATGTAGAGGTTGGCCAATCTGGGTTTCTATACTTATCTCGCCTAGGAAACCATCTGGAGGTTGTAGGTTTCTGGAAAGTAATCATAGTACAATGGAATCTTTGTAGAATCTCCTAGAGCTCTAATCCAGGATTCTCAATCAACATTTCTGGATAGACTTATATATCCTATTTCAATGAAGTTCCTACTCCACTGTTGACTCACGATGGGGGGGTCTTTCCTCTATAAAAAGTGTTTCCTATCGTCTCATTGTTTCTCCTTTATCCCACATGGCTTGCATGTTTACATTTTTTCAGCTATTTGTCCTTTCAGTCATATGTCAGACAGTTATTCAGGAATTATGTATGGTAATCACTAACTGATATTATGGAAATGAAGAAATCAATGTTATTTCTCATTCTCTTAAAGAGTTCGCAGCTTAAACAGTAGAAGAAGTATGGACTCTCAGGTGACACAACAGTTCTTCAATCCCGAAAGTGATTCACTCTCCTTTGGTTGGTTAATAAAGATTTCACCGAGGTGATACTTGTCATGAGCCTGGATGGAGGAGCAGTGCTCTTCCAGGTGGATAAGGGTAATAAATCTACAGGAAGGGGCAGAATGTTTGGAAATGTGGGAATTAATTAAGAAGAAAGTTGTACTTAGGAAAGTGGAATTAGTTTTTTAAATATAGTACAATAGAGGTCAGAAAATGAACAGAAGAAGAAGAAAGGGGCCATGTTGGCAGCACCCTGATAATAGAGTGTCTTGTGTTTCAGCTACAGCATAGATAATTAATCCAAACAATATTGGTCTTATAACAGAATTCCACAATGAATCTTAGTCTGTGGAAATGTCACCCTGATTCAATTTGAGAAAGACACTATGCCTTCTGTTAAAGATTTAGAGGAGTCAATATAGCATAGTGGGTATCGTGATAGAGAGATGGTAAATGATTAGAGATTTGTAAGGCATGGGAAGGAAAATTATTCTTTCTAAGAATAATTAATTAGTGAAAATGGAAGGGTAGGGAATGCTGGAGGCTTGTGTCTCCAGAAAACACTGCAGGAACCTTCAAAACCGGCTATATCCAATTCCATTTAAACTATGGAAATTAACCAAATGTTAGCACAACCAAGGGAAAACCCAATGCCCAGAACATCACACTTGTGACCCCATAATTCTTCTATCCCTTTTATCTTCCAGAAATCATGGTTTTTTTCATTTCTCTATCCTAAAGGGAGGTAAATGTCATGGTCAGGGTCATGTGTCAACTTGGCCAGATGGTGGTACCTGTTTGTCTGATTGGGCAACTGCTGACCTGTCTGTTGCTATGTGGACATTTCATAGAATTAAATCATGATCACATCAGCTGAATCCACAGCTGATTCTGCTTGTAATCAGCCAAGGGAGGTGTCTTCTGCAGTGAGTGATGCTTAATCCAATCACTGGATGCCTGTTAAGGAGGATTCAGAAGAGACCGGCTTTCTCCCTACTTTAGCTGGCAAGACTCTTCTGTGGAATTTGTCCTGACCCTCCATCAGAATCATCAGCTTCACAGCCTGCGCTATGGACTTTGGACTGTATGTTCCCATGGTTACATGAGGCACTTTTATGAATTTTATATTTATGGATATTTCCTGCTGATTCTGTTTCTCTAGAGAATGCTAACTAATACAGCTTGGTACCAGGAGTGGGTCTTAAGAAACAGAATCTTAAATGGTTTTTTGTGATTGGTTTTCTACTCTCACTGGCCTCAAAGGCACTAAGGACTCTGATTCCTGTAGTCAGAATGATACTGTCAATCCCTGAGGTGAGGTGCCAAAAGAAATAGTCAAAATATCACCATTTAATTCTCCTAATGCTTCGCTTGTACAAAGCTAGGCACTGGGGGATAAAATTTTTGACACCTTTATGGAATTATGTGGAAGTAGGAGGTATAGAGATGTTGGCTGGCTGCTGTTAGATACACTGTATGCATTAATAACTGAAAGGGATGGGCTTATGGCTTTAAATGAGATGCCTATGCGCTGCCTGACACATGTAAACACTTCTACGAGTGTCCTGAAGGAAAATCACATTTTTTCTAGCTGTAGATATGAAATCCCTGAAAATCAGACAGAGAATGCTATTGTTTGAGTACCAACTTTATAACATAAACTGAAATCTCCATCTTGCATTCTGCCTGCTGTTAGAGTGAGGGCTTCAATTGGAAAGGAGGAACCCTGAAAAGTTGGATAGTGACATATGGATTGATAATGATGTCAGTGGTGAGGTTGAAACCCTAGGTCATGCTGAGTCTTCTCTAGAGAATCCTATAAAAGTCTGCCCTGAGGACACAGCCACCCCACCACCAGCCTGCCTTGAAGAGTTGGTCACCCAACCTCCTCCTGAAGGGATTAACCCTAGAGTGATTAATCTAGTTTCACCAGACAAAACTGCAAATGAAGGCCCTGAAGCAAATGGCTTCATTAGAAATTAGAAATTAGAAATTTCTAATTATTTTCATGACCCACTCCCACCACTCTTCATTTCTTCCAGGCCTGTAACTAGACTAAAGTCCCAACAGGCCCCTAAAGGTGAGGTACAAAGTATCACACATGAGGTGGTGCATTATACTCCAATAGTTCTGTGTGAATTTTCCAATTTATGTAGACAGAAATCAGGGGAATATGTGTGGCAATGGATTTTAAGGGTGTGGAATAATGGTAGGAGGAATATAAGGCTGGGTCAGGCTGAATTTATTGATATGGACCCACTAAGCAGCGATGCTGCATTCAATGTTATAGCTTGAGGGGTTAGAAAAGGCATTCACAGTTTGTTTGGATGGTTGGCTGAAACATGGATGAAAAGGTGGCTGACATTACCTGTGCTTGAAAAGCCATAACTGCCCTGGTATAAGCTAGATGAGGGGATTCAGGGACTTTGAGAAATTGGAATGTGAGATTCGATTTATCATGCAAAGCCATTGCTGTTACACCCCAGGAATGTCTGGAGGATGCACCTTTTACTAGAACAGGAGAAATATATTTGTTAGACTAGCACCATCATCCCTGAAGAGCTCTGTGGTTGCACTTCTCTGTAGGTCAGATATTCTCTGTAGGCCCTTAACCGTAATGAGGATGACCACATCCCGAGTTGGCAGAAGCCAGATGGAAGCACTTAATCACCAAAACCAGGGCGGACATGGCTATTATACTAGACAGCAAACTCAAAGCAGGAGTCAAAATAATTTGACTTGCAGAAATTTGTGGTTTTGGCTTGTAAATCATGGGGTACATAGGAGTACAATAGATAGGCAGTATGCTAAATTCTTTTTTGAGCTGTAGAAACAAAACAGTTCTAGGTCAAGTGAACAAAGTCTAACTTGAATTGCATAAACACAGAGTCATGTCCCCTTAATCAATTTCCAGGTTTGAGACAGTTTACAGAATCAGAGCCCCTTGAATGGAGGGAAGACTAGGTCCCTCTGGGGGAGAATTCTGTTATACTGCCACAAATTTGTACTCTTAATCTTCCTCCAAACCTTCCTCAAGGAGACCAATGACCTTTTACCAAGGTAAGTGTGCATTGGGGAAAAGGAAATGATCAGATATTTTGGGGATTATTAGACACAGGTTCAGAAGTGACATTAATTCCAAGAGACCCAAAACATCACTCTGGCCCATCAATCCGACTGGGGTCTTAAGGAGGTCACGTGATCGATGGAGTTTAACTCAGGTCCATCTCACAGGCACTGCTACCTTTACAAAATGGTATTAGGATTAAAACATGGCTTTTCTAGACCCATTCTGTTGTTATTTTCCCATTTCTAGAACACTTAATTAAAATAGAAATACTGAGCAACTGGCAGAATCCCCACCTTCTCTTTCTACCTCATGGAGTGAGGGCTATTATGGTAGGAAAATCTAAGTGGAAGCCCCTAGAATGGCCCTACATAGAAAAATAGTAAATTGGAGGCAATACTGGATTCCTGGAAGGCTTGCAGAGATTACTGCCATTCTTGAGGACTTGAATGATGCAGGAGTGGTGATTCCCACCACATCCCCATTTAACTCTCCTAATGGCCTGTGCAGAAATCATATGGGTCTTGCAGGATGACAATGGATTATCACAAGCTCAACCAGGTGGTAACTCCAATTGCAGCTGCTGTTCCAGATGTGGAATCATTGCTTGAACAAATGAATACAACCCCTGCTATCTGATATGCAGGTATTAATGTGGAAAATGTTTTTTCTCAATACTTGTTAGTAAGGAAACAGTTTGCTTTCAGCTGGCAAGGTCAGCAATACACTTTCACCGTCCTACCTCAGGGGTATATAAACTCTCCATCCCTATGTCCTAATCTTGTCCACAGGGACCTTGATCATTTCTCCCTCTCACAAGACATCAAACTGGTGCATTATATTGATGATATCATGTTGACTCGACCTAGTGAGCAAGAAGTAGCAACTACTCTAGAATTATTGGTAAAGCATTTGGTGTCAGAGGATGGGAGATAAATCCATTAAAATGCAGGGGTCTTCCACCTCAGTGAAATTTCTAGGTCTCCAGTGGTGTGGGGCATGTCGAGATATCCCTTCTAATGTAAAGGATAAGTTGCTGCATCTTGCCTCTCCTACTACCAAAAAAGAGGCACAACACGTAGTTGGTCTCTTTGGATTTTGGTGACAACATATTTGGGTGGGCTCCTCCAGCCCATTTATTGAGTGACCAGAAAAGCTGCTGATTTTGAGTGGGGACCTGAAAAAGAGGAGGCTCTGTTACAGGTCCAGGATGCTGTACAAGCTTCTCTGCCACTTGTTCCATATGATCCAGCAGATCCAATGGTGCTGGAAATGTCGGTGGCAAATAGAGATGCTGTCTCGAGCTTTTGGGAGGCCCCTATAGGAAAATCACAATGCAGACCCTTTGGATTTTGGAGCAAAGCCTTACCATCTGCTGCAGATAACTACTCTCCTTTTGAGAAACAGCTTTTGGCCTGAAACTTGTCTTTAGTAGACACGGCACACTTAACCATGGCCCACCAAGTTACCATGAGACCTGAGTTGCCCATCATGAGCTGGGTGTTGTCTGACCCACCAATCCATAAAGTTGAGTATGCACAGCAGCACTCTATTGTAAAATGAAAATGGTATATATGAGATAGAGCCAGAGAAGCTCTTAAGGGCACAGGTAAGTAACATAAGGAAGCGGCCCGAATGCCCATAGTGTCTGCTCATGCCACATTACCTTCTCTTTCAAAGACCAGAGCTATGGCCTCTTGGGGAGTTCCTTACACTGAATTGACTGAGGAAAAGAAAACTCGGACCTGGTGTACAGATGGTTCAGCACAATATGCAGGTGCCACCTGAGAGTGGACAGCTGCAGCATTACAATCCCTTTCTGGGGTGTCCTTGATGGACAATGGTGAGGGGAAATCCTCCCAGTGGGCAGAACCTCGAGGAGTGGACCTGGGTGTTCATTTTGCTTGGAAGGAAAACTGGCCAGAGATGCATTTGTATACTGACTCATGGGCTGTTTCTAATGGATTGGTTCGATGGTCAGGGACTGGGAAAGACCATAATTGGAAAATTGTTGACAAAAAGTTCTGGGGAAGAAGTATGTGAATAGACATTTTTGAGTGGGCTAAAAATATGAACATATATGTGTCCATGTGAATGCACACCATAGGATGAATTCAGCAGAGGAAGCTTTTAATAATCAAGTGGATAAGATGACCCATTCTATGGATACCAGTCAGACTCTTTCCCCAGCAACTCCTGTCCTTTCCTAATGGGCTCATGAACAAAGTGGTAATGCTGGTAGGGAAGGAGTTTATGCATGGGCTCAGCAGCATGGACTTCCACTCAACAAGACTGACTTGGGTACAGCCACTGCTGAGTGCCCAATCTGCCAGCAGCAGAGACCCACACTCAGACCCTGATATAGCACTATTCCCCAAGGTGACCAGCTAGCTACATGGTGGCAGGTTGATTACATTGAACCACTCCTTTCATAGAAGCGGCAGCAATTTGTTCTAATTGGAATAGACACATACTCTGGATATGGTTTGCTTTCCCTGCAAGCAATGCTTCTGTCAAAACTGCCATCCTTGGGCTTACAGAATGCCTTATCCATTGTCATGGTATTTGACACAGCATTACTTCTGATCAAGAAACACACTTTACAGCAAATGAAGTCTGGGAATGGGCACATACTCATGGAGTTCTCTGGTCTTACCATGTTCCCCATCATCCAGAAGCAGCTGAATTGATAGAATGGTGGAATGGCCTTTTGGAAACTCAGTTATGGTGCCAACTAGGTGGCAATATCTTGAAAGACTGGGATAATGTTCTCCAGGAAGCTGTATATGCTCTGAATCAGCATCCACTGTATGGTGCTGCTTCTCCCACAATCAGGATCCCTGGGTCCAGAAACCAAGGCGGGTAAATAGGAGGGGTACCACTTACTAGTATCCCTAGTGATCCACTAGGAACATTTTTGTTTCCTGTGCCTGCAACCATTAGTTCTGCTAGTTACAAGTTTTATTTCCAAAATGGGGAGTTCTTCCTCCACAAGAAACAATGATTCCGCTGAACTGGAAGTTAAGACTGCCACCTATTCACTTTGGGCTTCTTATGCAACTGGATCAACAACCAAGAAGGGGATTACATTATTGTCTGGTGTAATTGACCCTGACTATCAGAAGGAAGTAGGACTGCAACTACATAATGGAGGTAAAGAAAAGTTTTCTTGGAATATAGGAGACCCCCTAGGCATCTTTTATTACTACCAAGCCCTGTGATTAAAATCAGTGGAAAATTGCAACAACCCAATCAAGACAGGACTAACAATGGGTCTTAAACTTCAGGAATGAAGGTTTGGGTCACTAGACCAGGCAAAGAACCATGGCAAGCTGAAGTGCTTGCTGAGGGTGAAGAGAACATGGGATGGGTAGTGGAAGCAGGTAGTGATAAATATGAACTTCGACCATGTGATCAGTTACAGAAACGTGGACTGTAATGCTGTTTTGTTCATGTTATACTAATTAAGTTGTAAGATATCAACTTTAGGAATGAATGTTGCCGTAGGATTTGTGCTCTATTCTGGAGAGATTTAATGTTTTTCCAGTTATATGCAGGGCAGTTGAGTATTGTTTGGGAAAAGAAAAATGTGTGTTTTATTGTTTTCATTTGGAAATTGGGTATGGTTTAAGGTGATATATATAGCTGCCAAGTTGACAGGGGGTGGACTCTCATGGTCATGTTCATGTGTAAACTTGGCCAACTTGTGGTTACTGTTTGTCTGGTTGGACAAGTGCTGGCCTGTCTGCAATGAGGACATTTCATAGAATTAGATCACGATCACGTCAGCTGCATCCACAGCTGATTCCATCTGTAATCATCCAAAGGGGAGTGTCTTCTGCAATGAATGATGCTTAATCTAATCATGGGAAGCCTTTTAAGGAGGATTCAGAAAGGATAGGCTCTATTTCTGGTTCGGGTGGTTAACCTCTGCTGTGGAGTTCATCCAGCCTCCATTGGAGTCATTGACCTCACAGCATGCCCTGCGGATTTTGAACTCTGTATTCCCATGGTCACATTAGACAATTTTATAATTTTATATTTTCGAGTGTTCCCTCCCAAACCTAAATAGATATGGGCTTCTCTCGAGAACCTTAACTAGTTCAAACAACCACTCAACAAAGTAAGAAATCGTGTTGTCTCTATGAAGGGGGTTTTATACACTTAGAAGCAGGATTGGGCTGCATGTCCTGCACTATTTTATTTGATGATATATGTGAATGTTTCCAGTTTTGTAAGTAAAATATGTGCTCTTTGTATTCATTTTCTTCTCACCTTCAACAGTATATGAATGAAAAATGCTTGTGTGTACTGTATTATCCATTTTGTAATCTTCTTACCCTGACTTTGCCTTAAAAAAACTTGCTTGATATTACTCACATAATAAAGTCTAATATGAACTTTTAAGTGTGTTAACTTTTACAAAGTGAATATACCTGTAATACCATAATCCTGGAAATGACCACATATCTGCACATTTCTAGATACCTGGCCCATTTTCAGAAAACCAGTATCCTGATTCTAGTTTATCACTTAATTATGATGGTTTGTATAATTTATATAAATCAAGCATAAGTTATATATTATTTATTGAAGGATTATTTCACTGAATCTGTCCATGTTTTGGATATGGTTGTAGACTACCTATCATCACTGATCCATTGTAATCCTTTGTGTTCCTATACTAAGTTTTGTATCCCTCTATTGTTGATGAGAATTTGGGTAGTTCCCATTTGGGGGCCATCAACATAAGGTTCCTTTCAGCATTATGGTTCATGTCTTCTCTGAATGCTTGAACATGATGGGAGATTATCAATATCTGTCCTTGGAGCTTTGTCGTAAATGTGAACAAGGAAAAAAGTGGTGTCTGCAATGGAGGAATGGTAGTGCAGTGAGGGCTTTTTCTTCAGAGAGATATATTAGAGAATGTTTCTGTATTGATAGCAGAGCTCATGTTCAATGGAGGTAGATTTTACCCTGTAATGACATTTCAAGAGACCAACACTCCCACATGGGTATTACATGAGGAAAAATAACTTTCTCTTAGTAGCTTTAAGTTGGTATACTACAAACTTTACTTGGAAATTATTCCTTTATTGGCAAAGTTAAATTAATGTGATTTTATTAGCCATTTAATTTTTCCATTTCAGCTAATTGTTTGTTCAAGTCTTTCTCAGCCTACTGGCACCTGGGTGTTTTCATTGTTTTGATTGAAACCTTTCCAACGGAAAATGTATGTTTTCTTTTTTTTTAACTACTCAGCTGTTTGCCTTTTAGTTCTCTTTTGTATGTTTAGATGTATTTAGGGACACAGTGTGAAAATTTATCAATTTCTTTTCACAAAAGTGCATACATTTTTTGAGGTGAAATCTATCTGCCAGTGTTACATTTTATGTTTCTCATGCTGACTTTTAAATTTAGAAATTCTTCTTCCTTTGAATTAAAAATAATTAGTATTTTATATGCATTCCTCTTTGATTTGACATCTCTCTTTTCCTTATTGCACCTTCTGTCTTTTGCAGCTAGTTCTTTTTATAAAATACCAACACCTCCTCCCTTAACTTGAAAGTGCTCTCCTTTATCATTTGAACACAGGGCACTGTCACCCTCTGTAATCTAGAGGGCACATCTGTGATTGTTTTCCTAACATGATAGAACTGGGAACTTACTTAGAAAGAATAAGGCATCTGAGTTGTAGAAAAACATGAGCTCATCTCATCCCCTCGAAAACCATTCATCCACTGCCAGGAAGGAACCACCAAGGCTTTTTACAGATATTGATTTAACATCTTAACCATATCAGGAGGATGCCTACGCATTCCACCACTAAACAGGGGCTTTATTAAAATTTAAAAGGGTTTGGCTCCAATCAGATTTCAACTGTAAGATATGGTAGTTCTGAGCTTCAAAATGAATTTCATCTCAATGCAAGATTTTTTTTCACATTTAATATCATTTACACATATTCTGCCACTTCACATAAAAGATTCCCAGAATGTGTGTTACTTACTATAATTTCTTTTGTGAAATGTTCATTTGCTCTCTTTGCTCATTTTACCCTTGGGTTTTCCATCTGTATGGTGTCTTTTGCCCTGTAAAAACAACGTTACTTTTATTTTGGCTAGACTCATTTTTGCACTTTTATTAGTTTCTATGGATATCAGGGAACATTCCTAAAGTTAAGATACCACCAGAACCAAGGAAAGCTTCTTAATCACAATCCTTCGGGGTGATTCGAAATTATGTTTATTGTTTTCCTTCAAAACATGGCATTCTCTCTCTCTTTCCTTGTAGAGAAGTTTTTTATGTCTCTTTAAAGGCAGGGCTGAAATTTGTCATATCAAAAGGAAGCCCCTAGTTTTCATATGCCAGGAACATTTCCAGCTGGAATTTCTGGGTACCATTCCTAAATATTTTGTGGAAATAATGCAATGTTTTCACCTTGTACTGTACTCACTCCTGGCTTACTCAGTTGTTGTGGAGGTGAGAATAACGTGGTGTTAACAGGGCATCAGGAGACCACTTTGCAGTGTGTGTATCTGCCTCTCTGTGTTTGTGTGTCTGTGTATACGTGTGCCTATTTTTCAGTGTGTACTTCGGTTTGTGTACATTCTGTGTTTGTGTCTTTGTATGTGTGTGTGTTGTGTCTTTGTGTGTCTGTTTGTGTGTGCATCTATCTTTGTGCATGTATGTCTGTGTTTCTGTGTCTCTCTTCATGCGTGTTGTAGGTGCCTCTGGGTGTGTTTCCATGAGTGTGTATATGTGTGTTTGCTGGGATTTCCACATTCACTGAAGCAGAGGATTGAACCCGGGGTTTCAATTCGCATCTCAAGTACCCCTTGAAAGACATAAAGGCTTCTATGTGTGCTCTGATGGAAACTCAGTTTTTGTATTTGCAGGTTGAGATTTCAGAAACCCATCTGCATAACCTCATCTTATGAGTGGCTGAATTACACTGCAGTATGCATGGTGTCTGCTGTGAAAGTATGGGTATCCATTGGGAAGGAATGGGATCCAAAAAATTGGCATTGTGACATATATGTGATGATGATGTTGGGGGGACACTGAAACCCTAAATTCTGCTGAGTCTTTGCCAGAGAAAACTGTGACATTCTGCTCTGAGTAATGAGGATTCTGAATTTCAGTAGAAGATATTAACCCTGTTTCACTGGATGACACTATATTGGAATGCCTGAGGTAGTTGCTTACAAAGACACTGCTATTCTTCTCATGACACGTCTCATCTCCCCTCTTTACTTCCAGTCCTATAACTACACTAAACAAGTCCCCAAAAGGGAGGTAAAATGTGTGAACTATGAGGTGTACTGCACACCAAAAGAACTGAATGCTTTTCCCAATGCACACAACACAGAAATCAGAGGAATCTGCATGGAAATATTTATGGAGAATGTGAGATAAAGGTAGAATGAATATAAAGTTGGATCAATCTCAATTTATTGAATGGATCCACTAAGCAGAGTTTCTCAATTCAATCATGTAACTTGAGGGATTAAAAAGGGTTGTATTGGTTTGCAAATTTGGATGGCTAGACCTGGAAAAAAGTTATCCTACATTTAATGTGGTGAGAATGACAGAACTGTCCTCATATAATGTAAAATGGGGGGATCCATGGCTTAGAGAGATTGCAATGTTTGTGTGCATTTATCTTATCAAGCCTTCTTACCCACCCCTGGAATGTCTGAGGATACACCTTTCACAAGTAGGAGGAATAAATTTGTGAGACCAGCTCCTCCATTCCCAAAAGGTCCACCATTCAGTTTTTTGTTTGTTTGTTTGTTTTTTGTTTTGTTTTGTTTTGGAACTAATGGCACTGAACTTTGATCCATAAGTACTTGGTAGAAGCCAAGTGGCAGCAATTAATTGCCAGACTAGGTGGACATGGCTATGAGAGTGGAGAGCAGAGGAGAAGCTCAAGTCAGAATATTCTGACTCACATAGACATGTTGAATTGGCTCTTGCACTTGGGGCACCTAGAATTGAAGTGGATGGGCGGTCTACCAGATTCTTTCTTGCTATCCATAAGCACAAGAGTTCTAGTTCAAGTGAAGAGAAGCCTAATTTGAATTTCAAAAGAGATTCATAGTTCCTCAGTCACTTCCCAGGCTTGGGACAACTGACAAGCCCAGATACCTTTGAAGGAAGCCGATGGCAGGATATCATGGAAAGGACTCTGCTATACTGCCCCAAAGTTATAGTTTTGTTATTCTTCCCAATTGTCCCAAACTGAGCCAATGATCTTTTACCTGGCTGTTTGTGCATCAGGAAAAAGGAAATGATAATGCAGTTCAGGCATTTAGACACTAGCTTTGAACTGATAATAATTCTAGGAGACCCAAAATGTCATCATGGTCCCCTAGCAAATGTAAAGATTGATGCACGTGAGTTGATCACGGAGTTTTAGCACAAATCTGTCTCTACAGTGATTTCTCTTGGTTACCATACCATTCTGTGGTTATTTCCTCTGTTCCTGAATGAATAATTGAAATAGACATACTTCGCAAATTCCCTGAGGTGAGGAATGAGAGGTATTTTAGCAGGAAAGGCCAAGTGGAAGGAACTAGGTCAGTGTCTACCTAGAAAAAGAGTGAAACCAAAGCATGCTACATTCCTGGAGGTATTTCAGAGATTAGTACCCCCATCAAGAACTTGAAGGATGTAGGGATGGTGATGCCAACCTGATCTCCATTCAATTCTACTATTTGACCTGCACAGTAACAGACAGATCTTAGAGGATGACAGTGGATTTTCATTAAGTCAGCCAGGTGGTGAGTCCAACTGCAGCTGCTGTGTCAGATATGATATCACCAGTTGAGCTAATTGAAGAATGAAGTTATCTGAAGATAACTGAAGACCATTTGAAGATAATATTTTTACTTAGGATGCAGGCAAATGAGTCAGGATGCATCTTAATTCTATTCCTGGAGGCCTTTTAGAGAAGGCCACAGAAACTTATTGGAAGGTAATGGAAGCTAGAAGGGAATAAAGATGACATTTGAGAGAAAAAACAAGGACATTAAGATTGCAGGCAGCCAGTGCCAGAACTGCACAGTCTCCAAGGACTGTGCTTTGCTAACCATTTAGATTTTTTATTTGTAGCCTCAAAAGAATGATCCAGTATACTCTTATTGTTTAATCCAACCATTGCATGGTATAAGCTGTAAAAGTTGGGAAATTAACACACCTGGTATGCAGCTATTGCTCTAGCAAATACATTTTTGACACTTGTAAAGATCTACAGTAACAGTTTGTTTCCAGGTGGCAAGGCCAGCAATACATCACCACTGTCTTGCACAGGGGTCTATCAATCTCCAGGCTATGTCATAGTCAATTCTACAAGGACTTTGATTGTCTCTGCACTCCATAAACATCACACTGATCCATTATATTTATGGTATTGTGCTGACTGGATCTAGAGTACAACAGAAAACCGCTACACCAGACTTATTGGTAAGGCATTTGCATGTCAGAAGGGAGCAGAAAAAATCATTTGAAGTTCAGCGGCCTTCTACATCAATGAAATTTCCAGGTATCCAGTAGTGTGGGGCATATTGAGATATCCCTTCTAAGGAAAAGGATCAGCTGATGTATCTGGCTCCCTGTACCACCCCAAAAAGGACAAAACACATATTTGATTTGTTTGCATTCAGAAGCAATATATTCCTCACCTGCTTGTGATTTTCCATACCATTCACTGAGTGATCTAAAAGCTACTAGTTTTGACTGCTAACTTGGATGAAAAGATGGGCCTACCACAGGTCCAGTCTACCATATACACTGCTCACGTACTTAGGTCACATGATCCAATGATGCTGGAAGTTTCAGTGGGAAAGAGAGAGGCCATTTGGTGCCTTTGGCAGACTCTATGGTAGAATCACACTGCAGCCCCCAAGGAGCTTGGAGCAAAGCCCTCTGTAGATAACTAATGTCCTTCTGAGAAACACCATTTGCCTTGCTGCTGGGTCTTAGGAGAGGCTGGACACATGCTTAACCATGGGCCACCATATTACCGTGGACCTGAGTTGCCCATCATCAGCTGGGTACTTTAAGATCCACAAAACCATAAAGCTGGGTGCACAGAATAGCACTTCATTATCAAATGACTCTTGTTTGTAAGAGATCTGGTTCATGCAGTTGTGAAGACATGAGTAATTTCAGGAGGAAGTGGACCAAATACCCATGGCCTCCATTCCTGCCTCATTGCCTTCTGTATCACATGTAGCTGCTATGGCTACATGGGCAGTTCCCTATGATGAATTGAATGAGGGAGGAAAATTTGGGTTTTTTTTGACATAGCATAATATATAGGTACCACCTTTAAGTGCACAGTTGCAGCACTGCTGTGCCTCTCTAAACTATCCCTGAAAGGAAGGGATGAATGGAAATTCTCATGGTGGGAAGACCTTTCAGCAGTGCACGTGGTCATGCATTTTGCTTGGAAGGAGAAAGTTCCAGAGTTGCATTGGTTTACCAGTTTGTGGACTGTGGCAAGTGATTTGGCCATATGACCAGGGCTTTGGGAGGAACATGACTAAAATATTGTTGACAAAGAAATCAGGAGGCTTTGAATGTGAAGAAAGTTGGAGGGCACATAACCCAGGTGTCCCTGGAGATTTGGAAAATGATGTCAGAGAGCAAGGAGTGTTAGCAGAGAGCTTGGTGATGGGCAGATGGGTGTGACTACTGAGTCATTGTATTGATGTTTCTTTTTGGTCTTTGGTGTCTTAGAGTAGTTGGGTGGAAGGACCTGGGATTGTGGATGTATAGCACATGCCAAACTTTGAGATTTGTTCTGTGGTTGCTGGTTGAAGTGCATTTTGGAAAATATTGATATTTTGTGTATGCATTATGTTTCAGAGTGGAAAATGTTTAAAAAAGAAATCAGGAGAAGTCTGTGTGTATTGGCATTTCTCTGTGGGCGAAAAAATGAAGATTATGTGTCTCATGTGAATGCTCTCGAGAGGGTGATTTTAGCAGAGGAGGATATATTTTTTAACTTTTTTTATTGAGTAGTATAACATATATATAAAGCAAAGAACCAAAAAGGCAACAGTTTGAAAGGCAACCACCCCTGATTGTAAATGCAATCATCCATAATGCTTATGGATTTATTGATAATTTATTTAATAAGTTATTGATGTATTTATTGATATATTTATATATATCAAATATCTTGATATATTTGATATATTTATTGGATAACTTATTGATAACATTATTGATACTCATTGATAACTTATTGATAATTTAAGTCCACAAAATGTCCTCACAGTAAATATTTAGGTCAGTGCTTGTTTATCCAAACAACTGCACTGTCACCTGGCCAAATTGACACAAGAGCAGAATCATTACATCTGGATACAGCTGGTGGCCTCTTTCCTCAGCCACACTTGTCATTGCCCAATGGACTAATGAACAGAGTGGCCATGGTGATAAGGATGAATGTTATGCATGGGCTCAGCAATTTATGGTCTTCCATTCACCAAGGCCAAGTTGGCTATAGCCACTGATGAATGCCCATTCTTCCAGCAGAGAGACCAACACCCAGTCCCTGATATGGTCATACACCCATCATTGCCTCTGGCCAAGGACCCCACTTTACTGATAATGAGGTGCTGGAATGTGCACTTGTCTCACCATGTTCCCTACCATCTGGATGCAGGCTGTATTGATGGAATGGTTGAATGGGCTTTGGAAAACTCAGTTATACTGCTAGCTCGGTGGTAATACCTAGAAGTGTTGGGATATGTTCTCCAGAAGGCTGTATAGGATGTAAATCCCCATTCACTCTATGTGGCCCTTTTTTTTGTTAGTAGGACTTGATGTTTATTGATTGCTTTTTTGGTTGAGTCATTGGTTTTTTTTTTCTTTTCTTTTTTTTAAATATATTTTATTGAGAAATATCCACACATGTACAATCCTACCTTGTTTTACAATCATTGGTTCCCACCATCATGACATAGTTGTTTATTCTTCACCAATATCATTTTTAAGACATCTGCATTAGTCCAGAAAAAGAAATCCAAAGGGAAAAAAATAACTTATGCATCCCTCTCATTGATGTACACTATTTCAGTCTACCCAATTATTCCCCTTCGTCTCCCCCTATTATTTATATACTTTTATCCTTATTTTTTTTCTATTCATCTGTCCATAACTTTGTATAAATAGGAGCATCAGACAACAAGTTTTCACAATAACACCGTCACATTGTAAAACTCAATGTATGGAAATGGGAGCGTCATCACTCATTATTACCCCTGGCCTTTGCTTTGTTTTTTTGCT
Organism: Myrmecophaga tridactyla; assembly: GCA_004026745.1. Taxonomy (NCBI): domain Eukaryota; kingdom Metazoa; phylum Chordata; class Mammalia; order Pilosa; family Myrmecophagidae; genus Myrmecophaga; species Myrmecophaga tridactyla. The sequence continues at coordinate 129,986 of PVIY010002138.1, forward strand.
TCTGTTTTTGGGTACATTGTCAGAGAATTGAACCTGGGTCTCCAACAGGGAAAACGAGCCTTCTACCACTGAACCACCTGTGCACCTCTACCCTTAGTGCTTTGTTAGAGAACACTTGTTTCCTGTATGTTCACCCCTATGCTCTGCTAGTCCAGAGGAATTATTTCCAAAGGAAAGAGTGGTCCTACCAGGAGACAGAACAATGTTTCCACTGAACTGGAAGATAAGATTCCTAATTAGGCCAATTTAGGGTATTTATGCCTCGGAAGCAAGAGACAAAAAAGAGTTGCTGTTCTTGCTGCAGTGAATGAGTCTCATTTTCAAGGGGAAATAGAAATGTAACTACATGATGCAGGTGAAGAAGATTTGCCTGGAATAGAGGAGATTCCTTAGGACATCTCTCCAAACTGCCATTCCCTGTGATTGAAGTCAATGGAACACAGTGACAACCAACCCAGATAGGTCTCCTAACAGCACAGACTTTTAAGGACTGAAAAATTGGGTCACCTCACCAGGCAAATAACCATGACCAGAGGAGTTGCTTGCTGAGGGCATAGTAAATATGGAATGGGTAGAGGAAGCAGGTGGTTTTAAATATGAGCTTTGTCTCTATAACCAGTTACAGAAGTGAGGAGAAAATGAATATTTCTTCTTGCTTTCTTCTGATGTTAGTATAGATGCAAAAATCTTCATTTGTTCTCCTCCCTTATCCTTATATCACATAAAGCAAATTGCATTAATTTCATGTCTTCGTATTTAAGTTACACGACTTAGGGATAATAATTCATTTTAATTGAGTACTTGCATCCTCTTGTGGGGAATGTTTTATTACATTTCCGGTCATATGCAGGACAGTTGAATTATGTTAGCTGACAGTAGGTCTATGTTATTAAATTTATATGAAATTAAGTAACATTTAAGGAAATGTGTATGGGTGACAAGTTTACTAGGTTGTAATGGTCAATTCCTTGTGTGAATTTGGCTGGGTTATGTTGTCGAGATGTATAGTGAAGCACACACTGGCCTGGTTATTACTGGGAGGTATTTTGTAGATGGATTTAAATCATTGGTCTGTTGCTTGCATATGGCTGGCTGCATCTACAATCAACTAAGGAGATGGGCCTCAGCAGTGTGAGGCATTTCCTCATCCAATCAGTTGAACTTAAAAGTGAGATCTGACCATTTCATTAGTCATAAAAAAAGAATTTCTATCTGTAGTTCAGGTTTGCATCTTGTCTTGGTGATTTCATGATCACATTAATTGGAAGTCACAATGTGCAGCTTTTGTGGGGAACTCAAGGCTACCTTCATTGAGTTTCTGACTCGTGGGTCCTATGGAATTTGGACTTGTCAATCCACATACTCTTGAGCCAAATCCTATTATAAGTCTCTTAATATTTACATGAATGTGTATATATGATTGCTCTCTATCTCTCTATCTATCTCTCTATCTAATCAGTTTCATTTCTTTCATCTATTCCAATTAAAACAGCTTTGCAATAAACTTAATGACATGACAGAAATACAATAGGTAGATAAGGGACTCTATAACTTAGAGTTTCATCACTGGGGTCCCACCTTGTTCTTAAAAGTTCTCTTATGCCATCTCTCATCCTCTCCTTTTTACTATTCCCCAGGCATACTGCCTTCCTTGTTGAACCTGAATATCCAATCAAGCAATTTCCTTAGGGCCTTTGCCATGGACATTTCCTGCATTGGTCACAAACTTCTCATACCGTTTTGACTCCTGCCTTCTGTATCTTGACGTCTCTGTTCAAATGTTTCCCTGCATGGCAGTCTTGCGTGAATATTGAGCATCTCTACTCAAACTCTCCATTTCACCTACTTCCATTTCATTTTAGCTGCTGTCACCATGTCACATAATATGTGATTATAACATTATTTATGTATTTTCTCTCCCCCTCACCATATTGCAGGCAACTTTTGTTATCAGCACATCATTTCCTTTGGCTCATCAGTAACTGCCACATAGCTGGATGGAATATCATTCCTCAAATGAATGAACAAATTTCTCATGAAGACCTTAGAATGCATGCCGGCTGGGTGAATATTTCAAAAGTTGGACAGCAATTCCTAACCAGAGATAGTACTCTGTTTGGAATTGATAAACAAATACAGACTTTAATTTCCTGACTCTAAGATATAAATTATGGACACAATACTAATGGTTGTTTGAAAATTAATCATGTTATTTCTCTCTTTTTGATTAGTGACATCTATCACATGGAACCGGGAAATGATACATGAGTTTCAGAATTTCTCCTCTGGGGATTTTCAGAGGAACCAGAACAGCAGACCTTCCTCTTGGGCTCTTCCTGTCTATGTACCTGGTCACCATCTTCGGGAACCTGCTCATCGTCCTGGCCACCATCACCAACTCCCATCTCCACATGCCCATGTACTTCTTCCTCTTCAACCTGTCCTTTATTGACATCTGTTTGTCCTCCATCACCATCCCAAAGATGCTGGTGAACATCCACACGCAGAGCAAGGTCATAACCTATGCAGGCTGCCTCACCCAGATGTACTTTTTCACACTCTTTGGAGGGTTGGATGACTTCCTCCTGGCCGTGATGGCCTATGACCGCTTCATGGCCATCTGTCACCCCCTGGACTATACAGTCATCATGAACCCCCGTCTCTGGATCCTGCTGCTTCTGGTTTGCTGGACTGTGAGTGCCCTGCATTTCTTGTTACACAGCTTCCTGGTGTTGCACCT